>VXAC01003221.1:227532-292596 GCA_013399225.1 Rhipidura dahli | reverse complement strand
AAAAAAACCCCCCCAAAAAAAAAACCAAACCAAAAAAACCCAAAACAAGCTCCTTGGGTTTCTACAGATTCCCAAAGGAAGTTTTAGTTCATTGGCTGTGGGTATCATCCTACAGTGTCTGAATACTGGTGCTACTGGTTGGGTCTTGGAAGGGATTCAAAGGCAACATTGTACAAGAGAGCTTCACAGGTCCTGGCATGTTCGACAGTGGTGGGTAGTGGGGTTGCTTAATAAAGCAGTTCAGTTCAAAGTGAAGGCAGAGGGAGTGTAGGCTCATAGATCATAGCACACATGCTAGCCCAGAAATGCCAGGGTATTTCAGTTGTCATTAAAACATGCAGGTACATGAATTATTTGTGGAACGAATCATCCTGTGATGCCTGAGCATGGAGCCAATAGAGGCAAAACACTTCCAATATTTAGCAAGTTTGGCAAATTGTTTAGCTTGGAAGTTACTGAAAGCCATATTCATTTAATTAGCCTTCCAGTGTACTGGCAACAGGTCTAGTTTATCTGTGCTCAGACCCCCTCCACGATAGGTGTTTTTCAGGTCCCACACATTGAATTTTGGAAGCAACTTGAGGAATTATGAACATGAGGGATGGATGTGACTTGTGTAAGTCAGGCAAGACGTGGGTGGGATCTTTCTCAGCTGTCTGGCACAGCCAGTTCTTGACAGTGTCCCTCATATCCCACCTGCCATTCTGGGGCTGGGTTTTTGACAGGGCACTATAAGGTGTTTGACATAAAATCTGCATGTCACAGATTCTGCATACACTCCCAGGAGTCTCAGTTTTTAGGGGATGAAGCGTTCAGTAAGAGACAGACAGGGGTTCTGGGTGCCATATTCAGACCCCCTTCTCTGTGGGCCCATTTACCTTAGGACCAGAAACCAGTAAGTGATTTGCATTACCCTGATCTCCCCACTTTGAACCTTCAGTGCTGTACAGTGCCTACAGAACCCAAATGAGGCACCCCAGCAGCAAGGTGGGGGATTATTAGGTCTATAGCCAAGTTCTGTGGCATTTGAAAGTGGGGATCATGATTAAAAGACCTGATTTGTTTTTTCAGAGGGAAGCAGGGAGGACTTGGCCTTTTCCCTGTGGTTATAATCTCCCTTCTCTACTTTGGGATGTTTGTGAGATAGAAAACCTTGGTAAGAAACTGCCTCCAATGAGAAATAATTAATCTTTCATCATCCCTCATTTACATCTATCTCACTACCAGCCCAGGAATGCTGGTCTAAACAGAGACAATCTCAAAAGGCAGGTAGACAGGGGGAGTAGCAATGTGGACTTCATCTTAGACATCAAAGCGATTGTTAACTGAGTTCTATTTATAAAGTTGGTAGATTTTCAATGCACTTTCACAGAATGAGATAGACAATTAAAGAGTGGAGGTTTTATGTCGATGAGTAAGTAAACACTTCATTTCTAAAATGATTTGTCTTAAATGAGTTGCTTAAGTTTCTGTTTATAGTCTTGGAGTGCTGGAGTACTGTCACACCTCCACTGGTAACATCTACCCTCAGGGGCTTGAGGGAATAGCATCTGGACATGTGGTTTTTCTCCAATGACTTATTAGCAACATTTGCTTCCCAAAGCACAATGTTTTTTCTGACATAACATGAGAAAATGAGAAACTTTAGGTTTCACATCTTTAGGCCCTCTTGGCCACAAGACAAAATCTTGAGTGACAAGATTTAATCTTTTAAAATTTTTTAATTCAATATTTACAGGAATTTTCAACACCGAAATTGTGTTTGTGGAATAACTCAGGGTGGGGGGCTTGTGTTTATGAAATAACTCAGGGTGGGGGAAGTACAGAAACTGAGATTTCCTGGTCCAGCTATGAATAAAGTGGGAAGATGGAGGAGGTAGGACATGATGAGGAGAGAAAGCTGCTCACAGTAAAGCAGCTTATGGTCTCTCCAGTTCTGAAGAAAGGGATTTTTCCACAGGGTTTCTTTCCCAACAGGAGAAATGTAACTAACCCCATCTGGGACTAATTAGTCACCTGGTGAAGGGAAACAGGAACTATAAACTGATTTAAGGGTCCTGCCTCTGTTGCTGCAACGTTTCTCCAGCAATGACTTCAGACCCACTATGGGGCAAAGGGAGAACTGCTTGCAAGAAACACTCTTGCCTTTGTTTATCCTTGGTGGCTTCAAGGAATGGATCAGACCTGCTTAGAGCAATAGCCAGGCTGCAGTTTTCCTCCCAGTGCTCATTTCCATCAATATAGGTAGCACCAGCTTCTACGACTCCTGAGGAAAAGCTCCTTTTTTTTGAATTTTGAGACCCTAGATCCATCTCTCAGAGTGGTGAAGATGAGTTTAGTGATGTGGCTACCTAAGTGCTCTAGATCAGAAAGCAAATAAAAGAGAGCATAGAATTGCCCCTTGGTAAATTTTCTCATTGTCCTTAAGGTAATCTCAGAGATGGATTCCATATCTGTGAGTGTTTGATTTCACCACAATCATCTTAAAACCCTTCTGCTCGAAATTGTGAGACAGAACTGGGACTCTGGTTGTTACAATGTCAGAAAGGAGCTCAGGTCAGATGTATTGAGCCATGTATGTTCAACACAAGACTCTCAATATAGCTGGGAGAAATGGGTACTGAGGGGAAGAGCAGTGTACTGTAGCTAACAGTAAACAATAGATACCTTGGAAAAAAACCTGGGAATAATCATGCCGTGATACTTCCTCAAACACCCTCTCAGGTGTCAGTAATTTGCATCTGAACCAAAGGGGCTGCATTTGTGTTCAGCAGCCCTCAGGGTTTTTAATTTTCTGAGTTTCTCCAGCTGCTCACTGGACCCAGGTAAGCTATTGGCAAAGGTTTGTCACTGTCATTTCTGGAGACAACACTGCAGCTCCTGTCCTGCAGTGTGTTTTCACCTGCCAGGTGCTTCTGGTAGGGCTGATCTGGTGAGCAGGAATCACAGCAGTGGGAGAGGTTTTACTGCAGGGCTTTGCTGCAGCCGGGCTATCACCTGGCAGCACCCCACACTCAGAAAAGGTTTGCTGGAAGGTGTTTTCCCAGTGACACCCTGGATATGGGAAACCTGGCCCATGGAATGCCCCTTTGGAGACCAGCATTACAGAACCTGTTATAGAGTCTCACATGGAGTGTATTCATCATGGTGAATAAGGTGGGTGACATTAAGCTTGACAGATGCACAAACCTTGGGGGAATTGCCTGTATGTAGGTGACAGACTCTGGTCCTGTCTTCTCCTCCTCCTATTGCCAGCCCCAGCTATGCCCACACGGCTTCCTGGGCTGGTGTGCAGACAGCAATTTGAACTCTGCTAGATAAAAAGCAGTCTGTCTCACACCCCTTCTTCTTCCAAAAGCAGCACCAAACCAGGAATGAGGAGTGAAGGACCTGAATGTAGATAAGGGTGGGTTCTGCCTCTAAGAAAACATGCGTAGAATCACAAAGTTGTTTACTTAATGTCTTTATGAATTTGGAAGGCACTCCCAAAACACTCCCTCCACACAACCCTGCCCCTCCCTCACCTCCTCAGCTTGGAAGGTGCCTAACAGGAGGCTGGCGTGGACCCCAGTGACGCAAAAACCTGTGTAGGGTGATAATGCCTAAGGAGTATTTTCACCCCTCTACACCTTTCTCATATGTACACCTCATATCCCAGCAGCCAAGGCAGCTGAGGAACTCTGCAGGTCTGAAGGCATTCCCATTCCCTCTCCCATCTACCCCTAGCAGCCAAGCATCTTGCTGAGAAATATAAGGAGCAAGCTGAGGTGCCACCACAGAGGGTCTGCCCTCATCCTGTCTCTTGCAAACCCAAATAAAAGTCAAGAATGCTCCCTAACCCAGCCTCTGAGAGGAGTGGGTTAACCTGGGAGGTAGCAAAAGCCACATGAGAACTACACAGGTGCAGCAACAGTTTTTATTTGGTAAATATCACCTCCCCAACCCAAGAGGAGGCCCATGAAAGAAGACACCTCTTCTGCAATAGGAAGAGTGTGGTTAGGAGCACTTGCTGAGCTAATAAAGGCTGTTGAAGCTTCAGCTTCCGTTGGTGGTTAACCCCGTGACACTGCTCCGCTCCTCTGAAAACAGCACCAGAGTGATACGCGGCTTAATTTTCTCTGATACCGAGATGGTTTTTATCACATTACCCTGGCACTGGGCACGCAACTGAAAGGCATTGCTCGGTGGAGCAGGGGGAAATTGCTACAGAACACGCTGGGGTTGTGCATTGCTGCGTGAAATGGTGCTTGGGTCAGCTGGGGAAATCTGGGCTGCCCCTGCCCAGTGAGCAGCTGCTGGGATGGGTGCAGGGTAGAGAGCCATGGTGCAATAGCAAAAGGGTTGCTAAAACCCAAAGCTCAGTGACCTATTTCCTAGCAATAGTGGGGTTTTCTGGGTTTGTTGTTTTTCTCTGCCTCTCGAGGAGTGCTTGGATTGATTGGATGAGATGTGCAGCTCTCTGTCTCTCTGTGGTGGAGGTTGGACCCTGGCTCTGCATCAGAGCCACCTCAGTCTGCAACACCCATGGTTCCTCCAGGCCAAGGCTCTGCTGGTAAATAGAAGCTGCAGAGCAGGATGGAGCCTGAGCACTGAGCTGATTTCTGCACTGGGAGCTTTTTTGCATCTCCAGCCCAGAGCCTTTTTGCATCCAGAGGACTGATTTTTGAGCAGACAAAGTATATTAGCAAAAAACCTACCCACAGCTTGTGTCCCAGCTCTAAAGCTGCTTCACAAGCTCAAGGGCTTATTTTTTCCTCCAGGAATAAGTAATGTCAAAATTAGGAGGAGGATGTTACATGGAACTGGTATCACCCTACCCTGTGGTAACATCCAAAATTACCATTGCATCCTCTCCTGAGCTGGGAATGGCTGTTCTCTGTCATCCACCGTGCAACCCCAAGCAGCTACATGAGGGATTTGCCAGGTTCACTGTCCATAAATACATATCTCTATTTTCTTCATCCCTAAGCACTGCTAAATTGTATTTTGGATTCTGAGGAAGATGAGGGAAAAGAGTGTGCAACAGGCCTCTGCAAAGGTATTTTATTTAGGGTAAAATATGTATATTTTTTTCTTCTTCAGAATTTTCTTTGTCTGCAAAGCATCACACACACCCCTATGGCTCTGTAGGCACACTGCAATTTTAATATTGCTTCAGTTCATGTTTCACTCACTCCACATCAGTGAAGCAGCATGTACAGAGTTGCAGCCCACTTCCAGGCTGGTAAACAGCTCCCTGGAGGTCCTCCTTCATCTGGGCCAACTCTGCTCTGGTGAGGTCCAACACAAAATGATGGAGTTTAAGACTGCCCCCATGGCAACCCAGCAGAAATTTTCTCCTTACTGCACTAAGGCAGGATTGTGGTGGGCTGTCACACACTGCAACAGATTGAGGCTGACCCTATTTGACATCCCTGGAAGTGTTCAAGGCCAGGTTGGACAGGGCTTGGAACATCCTGGTCTAGTGGAAAATGTCCTTGGCCATGGCTGGGGGGGTTGGAATGAAATGATCTCTAAGATCCCTTCCAATGCAAACCATTCTGTGATTCTGTTACTTTCATTCCTCACACCTTCACCACAGAGTCCATGGACTGTGATAAACATCCTTTCCTTACCTCTTCTTCTTCTCTCCCCTGTCCTCCTCTCCCATCCAACATCTCTTTTGCACAGCTGGGCTCTTCACAATGTTGGTTTCTCCAGGCATTAACTTATGAATGGTACAGGCAGCACTTTGGAAATTTACCCTTATGTGCCAACTTCCTGCTATGCGAAACACCTGCATTTAACAGCAGAGAAAGAAAACAACCACCGCAGTAAACCCTGGGTAAAACTGGTTTCAATTAGGTGCCTTAATTGCAATGAAACTGAAAGGAAACAAAATGGGATCTCTACTTGTATGAGCTCTCCTCCTTCTCTCTCCCCGCCACCCTTCTCGTTCCCTCCAGCCTGGGTGAAGCTCCACATCTCTTCAGTTCCCACCCAGACAGTCATCATCCCCACAAGTAGGCCTAATACCTAAATCTGTGCCTTCTTGCTCATTTTTCCTCCTCACAAACTGAGGTGAAATTCCAGACAGACTCTCATGGCTACCACAGACCTTCAGACACTTTGGCACAACTCCTTCTGTACCCCAGTCTGGTCCTTCTCACCCAGTTACGCTCATGGTGAGCCCAGTAACTTGTTTTTAACTAAATGAAAGACCCAGAGATCCCAGCTTTTTTCCCATTTTGGGATGCCAGCCATCCCACAGAGAGTGTACGTGACTTCCTGACTGAACAGAGCGCAGCAGGGGGCTGTGAACTTTCACACAAGCTTTTCCCTCCTCTTGTTGTAAATATTCTCCTTTCAAGAAGACTGACAGCTACAATTTCTCCATTTTAACCCAGATCTGCTCAAGGTGTGGCTATTTTCATATTTCCATCAGCACAGTTTCGTGTCTCTTGGCAGAGTGAGCATGTTGCCATATGCAGTATCGCGTCCGCAGGTGTTTCGGCCGCTGCCACGCTAAGGAGGTGAGAGGAGATGGTTCGGACCTGTCACACCTACATTTCAACATAAAAATGTTAATGGATCATTCCAGAAAGTCTCTGCAATCTTTTCACTTGCTTTTACTAGATGTTGTGTTGGACATTCTTGGCACCAGCATGGCCCGTTTGTGCCTTGTTTCTGCCTCTGGAGAACTGGAGGTGGGTTATGTACAGTGTTTGCTCTCAGCTGCAGGGTTCTGCAGACTCCAGTTTCCCCTGTCATTAAACATTAAACTGTTGGACTTATCCACTCTGCCAGCAGGAGATCTTGGTGATGATGGCCATAGTGGCAGGTGGTCTTCCTCCTGGTTCTCTGCATAAGTGTGGTAAAGGACTACCAGACCCAAGCTGCAGTGGGACCCCCCACACATGGAAGGCTGAAATTCAAAACTCAGAGATGCCACCACTGTGTGTGAATCCAGGGTGCCTGGATTTTTCTGTCTTTGTTTTTGACGGTTTTGAAGTCCACACAAAGATAAATATATATATACAGTATCCTGGAAAGAAACCCTACATGATTGCGTTTACAGCTGTTATTGTAAGGTTGTGTGGTGTGCTCAGTAGTTGTGTTGCCCATATTCTCCTTTTGGGATTAACTGCTTCTTGTTGGCCTTGTTCCTTAGTGTCCTGTTCCATCCTGGTTGCTAATGTTTGTCAGCACAAACTGGTGAGAGCAAAAGTGAAGGTGGATATTTACCCTGAGGAATATTCTGCTTTTTTTCAGCTCATGCCAGTGCAGGACCTTGAAAACAGGCAGAAGAGCTTAAATCCCCTTCAGCAGAGATATGTTTCAGCAAAATTTTCAGCATGTAAGGAAGGGCTGTTAACTTCCAGTAGGGTTGAGGAGAGAGCAAGTAGCATCCCAGGATTCATACAGACATTGAGGAAACTGAAGGACAACTCCTCCTCTGCTGTGGTAGTGGGGATGGCCCTCTTGTAACTCAGGTGTTGCAGGGGGGCATGTAGAGGTATGGGATGCAGCTGGGTTCCCTATCCAGCAAACACACAAGCCACTGGCTAAGTTGCAATTCCCAGTTGTGTTTCTTCATGCCTATACCACCATCACCAAGAGAAAAATTCTTTTTCCCTCCCGTGTCAAGGAACTTTTTTTCAAGGAGGCAAAATGAGACTCATGTGAGGTAGCCAGGATGAGAGTGCCGCCTTTCTCACAGCAAAACTACCTGTCAAACCCTTCCTGCTCATGAGGACATGAGGACATGAGCAGGACATGACACAGACATGAGGGGAGCAGAGCCAGGTCTCAATGGAGCTCTTGCTCAGGCAGAAAGTTTTATCTGCTGGTCTCCTGCAGCACTTGGGAGTGCGTGGTAAAACCGAAATCTTCCTAAGCGTAGCTGAGCTTCCTCAGTGTGGTTGCTCTGCAGTGAAAGAAGGGATCGGTGTGTGTTTGATCTGTGACAGGTCCTGGTTTGCCTTGCACTGCAGCTGATGGGCTCAAGATCTGAAACTCCCATCCGTGCTGTGGCTGAGACGTGCCGAGCACCAGCGTGTGGCAAACGGCTGCCGCGGGTCACGTCCCTTCCTGGCTGTGACCTGCCCTGGAGATGGGGAACTGCAGCTGGGTTCCTGGCATGGTTAAAGCCACCAGCCCTGCTCACCACAGCTCCCACTTCAGACCCATTCTCCCTTCTCACAGTTGTTTCCTCATTTGCTTTAGCAGAGGTGGTACATGCCACACTGGTTTTTGAGCAGACACTGGGGAGCTGGAAGCCAGCCTTGCTGGCTTGCTTGTATGATTTTTTGCAATAGCAAGGAGGCAGTTTGGCACTGGGCATGGAAATGGAAACAAAATAGAATTTTCTCCCTCCCCGTTACAGATTTCTGTGGCAGCTTTGTCCTGCCCTTGCTCCTTTCTGTGAGATTCAACTTCTCTGCCTGGGAAATGAGGAGAGCTGTTTGTGTTTTTCATCCAAGATACAGATGGCCGCTCGCTGCTGTGGCTCAGGTTAAGATTAGGCTGTGCATGCCATGGAAATAGAGGAGAAATGCAGAAGGTGTTATCACTGTGTGAGTGGACCTTAGCACTCACAGTTTTCATGAACTGAAACAACCACCTACTTTCAGTGTGCACAACTTTCCTGTGAGGCTACATCAATGGGACTGGGAAGAAATTTTTGGGTCATCAAATTCAGTCCCATGCTGTGTCTGCCAGTCATCTTTATCCTTTCCTGTGGCAAACTTTTCAGGTTTTCACCATATGCACTGCTCTTACTAAAGCTTTTCCAGATCCAGATTACATTTAGGATTAGCCATCTTTTTCCACTATTACTTGGGAGGGGAATTGAAGAAAAGCAAAACAAGAAAGACTGAAAGTCAAATCGCTCTCTTTCTCATGGTGTAAGATCCTGCACGTGGGTTGGAGCAATCCCAAGCACAAATACAGGCTGGGTAGAGAATGGGGTTGAGAGCACTTCTGACTTGTCAGTGTTGATAGATGAGAAGCTTTAAATAACCTAGCATTGTGTGCCCAGAAAATTCTACCGTATCATGGGCTGCATCAACAGAACTATGACCAGCAGGTCGAGGGAGGTGATTTTCCCTTTCCTCTTTGCTCTTGTGAGAACCCTCCTGGAGTGCTGCAAACAGCTGTGGGGCATCCAACACAAGAAGGATGTGGACCTGCTGGAGAGAGTCCAAAAAGGGCCACAAAGGTGCTCAGAGGTCTGCAACACCTCTGCTGTGGAGACAGGGAGTTGGGATTGTTCAGCCTGGAGAAGAGAAGGCTCCAGAGAGACTTTATAGCTCCTTCCAATACCTAAAGAAGCTACAAAAGAGTTGGAGAAGGACTTGGTATACAGACATGTAGTGATAGGACAAAGGGATATGACTTTAAGCTGACAGCAGGTAGATTTAGGTCAGATATTAGGAATAGAAATTCTTGACTATGAGAGTGTTGAGACTGTTACTCAGAGAAACTGTGGATGCCCCATCCCTGAAGGTGCTCAAGAACAGGCTTTGAGCAACCTGGTCTAGTGGAAGCTGTCTCTGCCCATGGCAGGGATTTGGAACTGAATGGTCTTTAAGGTTCCTTCCAACCCAAACCATTCTGTGATTCTATGATTCTTTTGAGTAAGGTGTTCTATATCTGAACAGAGGTGGCTGCACCTTGAAAAACAGAAAAACACAGCACTAAGCAAAGCTGGAGCAGCCACATTAACTTCACTGCAGTGCACTGAAGGAATCCTTTTGGATTATGCCAAAAGCTGAGCACATTTTGTTAAGTGAGTATGCAGTTAGGTGTACAACCATTTGGGAAGAAAATCCTTCCTGTAGGCAGATTTTGGTGTGCAAAGAAAACCTGGCCTGGCTTCACCATGGGCCCAGTCCTGTTTTCCCCTTAGCCAGTTTTGGTCCCCTCCTTTCTTGGCCCCTTGCAGGCAAGCATTACCAGGCCATGTGTTTTCAGGAACTCTTAGTCAAAGTGTAAAGTCACTGTGCACCAGCTAAAAACATCTAGCCCTTGTGGGGATACTCTCATTCAGGAATAAAGTTGCCTTACATTGCTGTAGCTAAATCCTCAGAGGAGGATTAACCACTAAAGGCATTTTAATCCTAAATGAGAACATGCACAGGTGCTTTAATTTATGGGCACTGACTTCACACCTGTACTTAGCTGACTTGCCTGCACTTCCTTGCATGTCCCCGTGCAGGAAAGCTCTAATGAGATGCAACTGGAATTTGGGTGATGCTGTTGTTATTAGTTCTCTTTTTGAGGTTTCTGTATTTTGGGTTTCAGTGCATTCCTTGTGGTTTGAGCTGGGGTTTTTTCCCATTTTTGGTCTTTTCAGACGCCCTTTCAATTTTGGTATATAGCATGTTTGATTAGAAGAATTTCAGATGGAAGAATTTTACCTTCAGAGAAACACATGCTTTTTGGCCATCAGAACTCTTTTGAATCCTGATGGGAATTGGAATGAAGCAGCCTCCACCTGTGGCTTGGAATAATTCTCTGAATAAGAGGGGATTTCTCCTTTAACCATACACTTCTCCTTCATATAAATTCATAAGCCTAAGTGCTCAGCTAAGCTACTGAAGATACCTAGTTGGACTTCTAGTGCTCTGTCTACAAACATTGCAAAAAAGAATTTTCTCTAGGTTGGTTCAAATTAAAAACCTTTTTGGAGAAGTTTCTCCCTTTGTTGGCTAAACACTTGAGTGTAGGAACCAGGCAGCAGAGACACCTGTATGTTGTTAGTGCAATGATTCCACAGTGTTGGGCCGCTTTTTTGCTTCCAAGAAGGAACTCAGCCATGGCATTTGTAAGGGGGAACCAAGACCACCTACACTGTCTTTTCATCAGCTGTAGCTCTTTGAATCTGAGGTGACTGCACAGAATGAAATGTGGGCAGAATTAGGTCATGCTAATGCACCAATAACTTTCCTGGCTGGGAAATACTGCATTAGCTTTCTAAGAACATCCAACAACACCCATTATCCTGGAAGTTAATGTCTGTGGCCAGACAGAAGTGGATTCAGTGTTGCCAGCTTGATGGAAGGTCTGAAGCACAAATCTTATGAGGAGCGGCTGAGGAAACTGGAGTTGACAAAAGGAGGCTCAGGGGGGCCCTTATTGCTGTCTACAACTCCCTGGAAGGAGGTTGTAATATGGGGGAACTTGGTCCCTTCTCCCAGGTAACAAGCGATAGCAGAAGAGAAAATGGCCTCAAGTTGCCCCAGGGAATATTTAGATTGAATATTGAGAAGAATTTCTTCACTGAAGAGTTGTTAAACTCTGGAACAGGCTGCCTGGAAGATGAGGGGATGCCTGTCCCTGGAAGTGTTGAAAAAAACTCACGTGTGGTACTTAGAGACATGGTTGAGTGGCAGACTTGGCAGTGATGGGTTAATGGTTGGACTTGATGATCTTGGAGGCCTTTTCCAACCTTAGTGATTCTATCATTATATGAATTTATCAGAAGACATCTGTGGCTCCAGATGCAATGGTACCCAACAGGCAGGATTTTGGTTTAGAATATCGGGACTGGGAACAAAGACACAACCCCTGATCCTGTTGTGCTTTGGTTTTCCCAGCTGTTGAATAATATCTCTTTGCTTTGAAACCTCTGTTGACACTTGATGAATCTCAGGTATTTCAGGACTGATGATTTGAAACAGGAGTAATTTTGTCTTCTAGATAAATCTTTCACCCTCTGTTTACTATCTGGGGAGCCAAAAGAGATTAAATTTTCTGTTTAGACTAAAGATTTGCCTAGTATTAAGCCCCTGGTTGGTGCTCTGGGTTATAAAGTGGATATTATTATAATAATAAAGTTATTGTTATCATAGCATGCTCAATGTGATACTTCATTCTCCATGTAAGGTAAGTGGATACACCTTCCCATTTGTTGTTGTTATTATTATTTGCTAATTATTCCTGTAGCCAAGTATGTTTATTGCTCCATGGAACTAAAGAAGGGGCTTGGGCTGAAACTACCTCTCACTCATAATCACTTTCATCCTCTAAAAAGGAGGGAAAATAGCCAAGATTCTTTGCTCAAAGGATTGTTTGGTTTTGATTTTGCAATTGTTGTTGTTGATTACTCTATAAAGTCTTTAGGGCAATTATAAAATGTTCTCATCTACACCCTGATACCTGGAAATCAGTACAACCTGGTCAATGAGCTTTTTCAGGAGCTGATCCTCTTCTTTGCAACGTATGAGCTGTTGCCAGATTTTAAGCATGTGAGTGGTAGTGCCAAAAACAGTGGACTTCATCTGCCTTAGAGCAAAGTGCACCCTTTCAAGAATTTTTTAGAATGGGTTGCTCTTTATTTCTAAATAATCAGAAAATTTGAATTCTATTGTTCATCTGCAATTCTCATAAAGCTTTCTAAAAGGAACAGAAAAGCTCAATTTCCACATGAAAATGAAAACATATTCAATTACACACCGGAGAAGCAGAAAAACAAACAATCTTTAAACCACTGCAAGATGTAAAAACACACTCCCTTCATTAAGAGGTGCCAAAGTACCTCTCAGGTGACCATCAGCATTTAGAGCTCAAAGCTTCCTCGTCCTTAAGGCATTTATACCCAGACTTCCCCTGACTTGAAAAAGTCTGGCACTTTCATTTTAAAGTAATAGTTAAATTAATACTTGAAGTAAATTTTGAAGTGACATGTTATATTGCAGGACAAGCAGGCCAGTGTTTCAGGGAAATGAGAACATGCTGTTGTGAGCATCACTTTTCTGCTCTTCCTTGTGTCAAACCCCATTCACTCATTTAAATCATAGAGCTCAGCAGACCTCAAAACAATTTACAAAGGAATTAAAGTAAATTACACTCATCCCTGTTTTCACAGAGAAGGAAACTGAGGCTGAGAGAAGTGAAGTAACTTGGCAAGTTCCTGCAGCAGAGCTGTTGCAGAGGCAGGCAGGATCCAGATCCTTGGGCTCATCTCGGGTGTCAGGCCGTGTTGTGTAACATTACATGCAATATATGTGTATTTTCTAATTGTTACAGACTAAATCCTAAGGAAATAATAAAATGCAGTAATCCAAACTAATTGTACACCTTACCTTTTTATGCAATACGGGAGCTTTAGCTGAATACCATGCCCACTAAACCATATCACAAATGCATTTGAAAATAAGAAAAAAAAATTGGCGTTTTTAAACATTTTCTGGATCTTTGATTGATGTGCCTTTGAAGTCACGAGTGGGGGGCTAGAAACATGCTGTCTTTTGTTTTGTCTAATCCCAAGGTTTCATACAACCCTGGGATTCTCACTTTCTGAGGGGTGTGATGAGGTTCTTGCTGCCATCAGGCTCCAGGGCTTCTGTTGCTTTCAGCAGCACTAGTGATAAAATTTCCAATTTGAAAAACCAACCCAAATCTCTAGTCCTCAACCAAATAAATCTTTGGTTGAGGACTAGACAGGGTAATAAAAAATACACAGCCCTCATCTCCAGGCTCTTTCTTTATGATATTTCTGCCCTTCAAGGGGGTGAATTCTGCTCTCTCTTGCAGAGATGTGTTTCACAGTGTAAAGATGTACTTAAAGGGAGGTGCATTTTTTTATGCCATATGAATTTGGCCTTTAGGTAGCAAATTCTTCCCCCTGTTACTCCACTACAAGCTCATGCACTTTTTCTGGGGCAGGAAATGTCTTTCTGTTCAGTGCATGTGAAGGGCTGGGTGCACTGTGGTTCTGGGCCATGGTTTGGGGCTCCTAGGCACTACCACATGCTGCATAATTAATATTAGTAATGAATAATAATAATAATAACAGCTATAATAATAATAATAATGTCTGAATAGGAGGGAACCCCATAACCTTGCCCTTGGGTGCCTGAGTAGGAAACACAAGCCAAGGCAATTCAAGAGAGACACCAACAACAGGGTTACAGCAGCCCTGGCAGCTGCTGGCTTTCCTAATAAGCATTATAAATGTGGCTGGGAGAGAGAGGCAGTGCACAGCAATTTCACATTACTAGGCTGCACGTACGGGGCAGTGTACCATCACCGATGGAGTCATTTCAGTCTCGACTGGAACACCAGTGGGAATTACTGCTCTGGAACATTTTTCATTGAAGGGAGAGCAGCCCCTGGAGCAAGCTCTGAGAGCGGCACTGGGGTGTAAAATGAACTGCAAACAACTCTTGCTTTTATGTCTTCTATACAAATGCTTGAGTGATGAGACTCAAGCTATTGTGGAAGGTTGCTCCGTGCTGCCAACCAGTTGGTTATCACTGGGATGATTAGCAGCTCTACCTGTCACCTCTTTATTACAATGAATGGGGCCCACTTCTGTTCTGGCAGATCCCCACTGACCCTTAATTTGTTGCGGGATGCATCCTGAGGAGGTGCTGAGCATCCCAACCTTCCAGTGATGACAGTACTTCTCTGAAACAAGCTTCCCCTTGAGAAACGATAACAAACAAATTATTGGAATTTGTATTTTTTGCTCCACTGTTACTGTTTTTATTCTGCCTTCATATCTAGACTTCTAGTGGTTCCAGAAGACTGTTTGATACCTGGAGAGAGAAGGAACTTGATCTTCATGCTGCTCTTTCAGGATGGTGCTCCTGGTGCAGAAAAGGTTTTTGATAGCACAACCTGTCCTTCCACAAGCAAAGCCTGGCATTAACATCAGCAGCTTAGCACATGTTTAAGTCCTCCAGTAAACAAGAGCAAACTGAAGCCTTGCACTCAGAAAGAAAAGAAGGATTTGGCCTCATGTGCTAGTGATAATGTATCTTATGGTTTCCTTTTAACCTGGCATTTATTGCCCCTCCCAGGAAGACCCTTAAACAGTGGCAGTAAAACAATTGTTGGAGTAAGCAAATATTGTCTGGATAAAGGACTTCAGCATGCCAAACCAAATCCTGCCCACTTCCAGTCTACTGTAAATGCAGAGAAACTCTTGATTTTTGCGGCATTATTGGGAAAGCAAAGCCCAGCTCTTGAGGGCCCTCCCAGTCATTCCTGGAAGGGTCAGTCTCTGCTCTGAAATCCACCACACCCTTGCTCTTGCCAGCAACCAGTTCCTAGGTCACAGTCATTAACCTACTGCCAGTGCATTTCAATCAGTTTTTATGCCCCTGCTCCTCTCTCATGGAAGGCTTTTCCTGAACTTCACTCCTCTGATGTTTAGAAATCTTCAAATTTCCAGCCTTACAGCCAGTTTGTTCGCGTGCCAACATTGTCCTTTTGCTTAAATACCTCATTTCCCTCCATGGCGCTTGCCCACCTTCCCCTCCCTAGGATGTATTTATAGGGAGCAATCACATTCACTGCTAACCAGTGCCTGCTCAGCACCTTCCAGTATAGGTCCCTGGCATCTGTCTTATAGACACAGCTTAAAGTGCTTCCTCTGTGTCTGAACGCAAATAGAGTTCCCACCCTGTTCCAAACACGGTGCTTGCACACGCTGGATCTGGTCCAAATGGCCTCGGGATTGCCTATATCCTTAATTTAAATGGCAGCAAAAATAAATCTAAACCCAAGCTGTCTCATGGGACGGGCTCTCTGCAAACAATGGAGATCCATGCCCTTCTCTCAGTTCCCTCTGCCTGAGAAAAAAAGGGCAACTCTAAGTTGCCGAGGCTGAATTCCCTTCTTGCCTTGCTGGTTCTCTCCCCCTGCCCTGCTCCTGGGGTCTCACTGGGGAGGGAAGCCCCTGCAGTGGTGCTGATAGGACTGGAATTGTCTGGCTGCCAGGGTGAATCAGAACAGCTCCGTCTCTAACATCCCACCGCCTGTTAATTAATGCATTAATGAATTGCCTTCTAATTCCTATAATCACCCTTATTTTTGGGGGTGAGCAGGCTTTCAAGGTTGCGCAGCTTGCCCAAGGCCATGTAAGAAGTAAGTAAGCAGAGCTGAGAAAGAAACCTGGGTGCCCTGACTCCTGGGCCGGGCCAAATTCCTCTCCTTTTGGTAAAACATCCTATGCACCATTTCCTTCGCTCGAGCAAATGCGCTCGGTGCGACGAAGCACCTTTTTTTTTTTTGCCTTACAGCAAGACTGCAGCAAAGCGTGTAACAAACTGAGATTTGAAGCTGCCTTCAGCAGTTCCTAATCTCTGCAAACGTTATACTCTTTGTGGTAAGGAGCTTGGGAAGCTCTCCCTGCCTCCTTTGTGAAGGCAGATACGTGGAACTGGCAGGGTATTGTTTTCACTTCTGAGTCAAGCTCGCCGTCTGTACGCAGATAAAACTTCCTTCAAAGTCAAGAAGAGTTTTGCTGAAGTGCATTAGCCCAATTTGTTTTTAACTTATATGTTACTTCACGGACATAAACAAGTACAAACTAGTGCTAATGCTATAGGCAGCCAGTACAGATACTGCAGGGGGAACTGGTTTGTGATCTGTTAGTGCATTGATGGGAAAACTGTTCAGTTCTGATGATCAAATATCTGTTCTCCTGTAATTAATATTTTTTTCACTTGTTCACAGTAATGCTTATTTTTGCATGTCTAAGTTAAAAATAACTTCCCATACTTCATGTGTAAACATGAATGGGATTATCATCAGTATGTTTGATATTATCATTATTATTTTTTGTTATTTCACCATTATTATTCAGAGTTCATTATAAAGGTAATATTTCAAGACAAATTAGGCAGAATTTATATTGACCAAATCCATTCTAGAACTGCTTCATCACCTTTAAGTGACTCATCTTGGGATGGTTTTGTGGACATTGTACATAAAGTGACATTTACCTTCTTTTCAATTTCCCGTGTCGTTGTAATTCACCAGGACAGCCCATCAGATGAGAATCTAACTAACAAAAATATGCATGTAATATATTATATGGATTAATTCTTTCAACACACTAGTATTTCCTGTGAGAGGTGGAGGATTCTCAATTTACATGTATGGTTATGGCTTTTGGGTGGGAAATTTTCACCAGAAAAAAAAACCTTTTTGGAAAGAGCCTGTGTATTTCAGTACTTTTAAATTCTTTTAAAACATGAAAAAATCTGGAGTGGCACCAGCATTGCCAAGAGTCTTGATTGTTTTCTACTTATGACTAAAATTGAAGGCAGTCTCAATTTTGTGTTAAGGTTTCTATAATACACCAAAATTCAACAGTTTTTTTTCTCTGTATTGCAGAAGTAGGACTTTGAGTGTCTTGTAGTCAAGGTAAAAACCAGAAATGTAAAGTCCCACCTCTCAAATGCAGAGATTTTAATCACTCCAAGATCTGCTCAGCCTGGAGTTTCTTGCCCAGAAGAGGACCACGCTGGGGTGATGGGCTGAAAAGATCTCTTCTCACTGCTTGCACTCCTGTGTGAGAGAAGACATAGGAGGGCGGGCTGTTGGGGAGTTATGGAGAAGAGTCCGTGGAAGTCCTAAAGAAAGAGATCAGAGGAGGAGGCAGAAGGGAGGCTCCTGCCTGGTGGTGTGAAGATTGCTGATTCAGGGCTGCAGCCCTTGCAGGAGTTAGTGTGCTCTGCAGTGCGAAGGGAGCCAAGCCACTTATGCAATATTAATATTAATAACTGCTTTGCACTTCTATAGTGCCTTTCATCCGAGGATTTCAAAGCGCTTTACAAACATTAATTAATTAAGGCCCATAACACCCTGTGAGGTAATGCAAGTAGATATTACAGCTCATGCAGAGGCCAGAATTGCCAGCATTACAGGTATAATCCTCTAGCAAGAGTTAACTTATTCTTGAGCAAGCTTTCTTACTTATAGGCATAAACAGGCTTCCCTTTAACACCGAGCGTGTCTTTTTTTCTTTTTTTCCTTCCTCCCCTTGATCCGTCAGTCTTCACACAAGCAAAACTCCCACTACAAGGCAGCCAAATGAGGTGAATGAGCAGTACTTCCATCTCCAAGCTCACTGCTTCCTCTTTGATCGTCTGATAAAATTGTAGGATATTGAGAGGCTGCAGAGTTGTGTCACATATTAGTGTCCTGCTTCTGTGGGGTTTCCCTGTTCTAAATATACTTTGCACCAGGGAGATTAAAAAAGGAAGTGAACTAAAATATGTTTTATGGCACCTGCTTATCAGATGACCTCCCAACAACCTGCAGACATTAGCTAATGTAGCCCTCATTGCAGCTGGTCATAAATGTCACCAGTGCCACTTTAGCCAGGGATTTTTTAACTGTTCCCAGCTCCTGTATTTCAGGGCTGAGTTTGGGGCTGGTGAGGAAAAGGTGACCTCTTAAATCTTCTACCCTGTTCATTGCAGACCCTCATTTAACATTGGTCTTGCACTTCATGAGCTCAACATTTGCACCTATCCTGTGTTCAGCCTGCCCTTTCCTCTATGGGAAGGTGTGGGATGGTTTTTCCATCCATTCCTGTCCACTCTATGTGGGAATAGAGTAGTGTCAAGCTGAGTGAAATCCATTCCAGCCAGCTCTGACTGCACCTACAAAGGGTCCTTGTCCCAAAATCCAGCACTGAGAACACACTGAGACCTGGGTTGGCATCTCTGGCCATGTTGAGTCACATCATGCATTTAAATATGCTGGCATGTGTCCCTTGGTCCTTGCTGGCAGGAGCAGACCTGTTCAAGGGGAATCCAGGTGGTTGGAAAAGCCATATCTGTGCTCTTATGTTCTAATACTCACAGGTACTCCATAGTCTGCAATACACAGAAAATTGCTGTTTATTGTATATGCCAAGAAAGACCCATTTTTCTCCCATTCACTCATCTCCCATCATCTCCCCTTTCCCTTTTGGGATTGATGGAGCTGACCCCTCTGGCTCCAAGATCTACAGCCAAGGGAAGTGTTATGTCCATCTCACCTGACCATTTTGGTAACCATCCACTGCATCTGGAGAGGCACAAGGAGATCTCTGGGGGGAATTAGTGCAGAGCACAACTTCTCCAGGATTTGCCCATTCAACTGCATTCTGAAACTGCAGAGACATTAGCTAATTAATGTGGTGAGTTCATTAAGCCAATTAATTGCATTTCTTTCTGTTAGTGGGCTATCAGTCATCTTCATAGAGTGCTGTTTAAGGCATTAAAAATATTCTCTTCATCAAATTAAACTTTATTAAATAATAACTCCTTCCAAATTCTGGGCTAGGAATGAGCAACGTCACTCTAACCACAAAAGCTGTTTATTGCGCATAAACTTCTTTTACTGCCCTGCCAGCTGTGATAAAACCAATTCAGATGCATATTCTCAGTACAGTAAGCACTTTCTCCCCTTTCATAGTCAAGCATTAACCCAAAGACTTTTGTGCAGAACTCCCACTGAAATCAATGGGAATTTTGGTTGTGCAAAGAATGCGAGGTTGGGAAGTTAAACATCCTCATGTTGCCCAGCAAAAGCATTGTGCTTGCCACAAGGGACTTTTTGGCAGGCAAGAGAGTGTTTTGCATTTTTCAAAGACAAGCAGAACTGAAGAAACATTTAAAGGCAAGGGGAAAAAAATAATAAAAAAATTTCGTTTTGATTTTGATTCTTAATTCTAATGTGAGTCTGAAAATACCTCTTTTTATTTAAAAAGAATTTTAAGATTTGTCTTTTAATACAACCACTTTTTAAAGTTTAAAAAATATCTTCATTTTATGGAACTTCTGAGAAGTCATGGGTGTTTCTGTCAGAAGACATTTTTAGCAAGACTTTTTTCCCCTCAATATTTGTTACACAGCAAAGTTAAAAGGTGCTAAGATATAATAATGATAATAATAACAACAACAACAACAAAAACAATTGTTTTTCAAAAAAATTAACAAAAATATTTTGGTTTTAGGTTTTCATATTAAATTTTTGCTTTCCAAGATTAATTTAAAAAAATGGTTTGGGGGACTTTTTGCTAAAGGTATCCCAGAAAGTTTCTATTTTAAGACATTTTGAGCATCATGCAGTGAACACCAGGTCTGATTCTTTGCACTCAAAAATTGATCACATATTAGTAATTTCTCTACTGTGATTTCGTCCTTGAAGATCTACTTGATATTGATTTATGGCTACCTAGCAGGAAGTAAAGGCAGCCTTTCCAAAGCTTTAGTAAGATAAAAGGACGCAAATGTCTAAGTTCCACTGCAGATGTCTAAGTGTCCTAGATCTTCAGTCCCCACACAGCAACCAGCCCTGTTTTGTGATCTTAAACTGTGGATACCCTATCACTGGAAGTGTTCAAGACCAGGTTGTACAGGACCCTGAGCATCCTGGTCTGATGGAAGTTGTTCCTGCCCATGGTGGGGGTTGGAACTAGATTAATTTTTATGACCCTTTCCAACCCAAAACATTCTATGATTCCACGATTCTATGATTTTATGATTCTGCGTCCTCTGGTGCTCATGAGGTCCAAGAACAGGTTTCAGTGGCCCTGGCAGGGTGTCATTCCACATGGGGCTAAGGAGGGAGGGACACTTAGCATTCTTCCTAGTTGAGGAACCCCATTGCCTACTTCATGGGTAGTTGCTCCAACCACTTGGAACTTAATGCTGTACTCAACTCCATATGCACTTACCCATTAAAAAAAATATCCCAAGTTTTGACTGCTTGTAGCCTTTGAAGGAACTTAAGGGAAGAAATTTGTTGGAAAATTGTGTCTTCCCTTCCTCCCACCCCTTTGTTTTCCCCATCATGCTCCACATTTCTCCATGAAGGCTTAAAGCTGCTCAATGGCTCACTTTTTCCTGCTGATGTGTGTTCCACCTGAAGTGTTTGACCTCCACAAGGAGAGCTGAGTAGCCGAACTCTTGGTTTTGGATTTCTTTTGCCATCCCAAGCACCTAATATGCAGGCACTACAACACCTAGCTTGCACATACCTAATCTTCTCACTAGGTCTAGCTTTTAGTTTTGTGGCTCTTTCAGAAACATCAGCCTTAGATGGAAAAAATCTGCCTTACTACATCTAGGATGTTTATGTTGAAACTTGATAACACAAAGATCCTGCTTCACAGCTTCTTCAACTCATCATTCCTTTTATTAATTAAATTAGGGCAATTTATAGCAAACATGCTGAGATTAAATTGGAGACTCTTGGAAGAACTCCAACCAATTAGAATGATACTTAAAAATAAATTCATATCTAAAAGAGAAAGAAACCTGAGAGACCACAGCAGGCCACGAAACATTGTAAGAACTTGAAAATAAAGCTGCAGGGAAAAGAAAAATCAATTGCATTGTGGCCAATATTAATCTCCCATCAATAAATACCATATCTTTCACTGCTTATGGTAATTGCCCCAGTGATTCCCCTTAAAGTGGTTCTTGAGCACTTAGAGGGCCTGTTGATAGCATCTAATCAGGTCTCAAAGCAATGGTGTGAAAGCACAAATAGGAATTGCAGCCTAGGCTGAGAAAAAATGTGGTCTTTAAAATGTGCTGATTTGACAAAAGGTTGTCGTTTGTCACAGACATTAGTTTTTATCTGCTTAGTGGATAATTCTTCCAGAGAGGTCTCTGCAGCATCTCTCTGATATTGCTGCTCAGCTTGACATGAGGCAGATTTTCCAGCAAAAGTATATATTGAAGTAAAATAGGTCCAAATTCCAATCGCTTCTTCAAATGGACTTTTTCTCTGGAATCATGGCCTGGATGCTTCGGGATGGTGTGTGACTTTTCATGGGTTCCTGCCTGAGGCCTGCTGCTTTCTTCAGCCTGAAAAATGTCAGGAAGGAACTCATGCTACCGTGAAAATGTGGTCTTAAAAATGGTTGTCACACCAAAAGCTTGGTGGTTGTTTTTTTTTTGTTTTGGAAAGTGTTTTGAGTCAGAGCTAACATCCATGAAAGCTGATTGGTGACCTTAATTGCCTCTTGGGAAGCAGGCACTACGTCACATTTTTTATGTGCAAAATGGCGTTCTCAATTTCCATGTGTTACCAGAGCCCATCAACTTCCATAGATTTTAAGAATTATCCAGATGAATCTCTCTCCATGCTTCTTTTGCAGCCAGGACCAGTAAATTTCACAGGCCAGATCCTGCAGAAAATGCCTAAGTAGCCATCAGTGTGGATGGCACTCTTTGGGTCTCGAACTTTTGCATGTTTTCACAACAGAAGAAGCACTTTGCATGCATATTTTGCCAGTTCCTGTATGACCCTGGCTATTTTTTCACTGTGCAGCTCATAAGATGCTCAAACTGCCCATAAATGATTTGTAGCAGAAGGGATTTGCCAAATACAAAAAAGATTTCTGGGATTCTGTTCAAATAATACCATAGAAAGTCAGGCAGCAGAAGAGAGGCACATAGGGATTTTCAGGCAACATCCTCCAATTGGATATACTGAATGTGATCTTGTGATTATTTTATGTATATGTGTTATTCTGCCTGATGACCACACACAAAATTTGATGTCCTCTTGTTCGCTCACCAGTGAATGTTATATTTTGCTTTTTATTTAGATTTCCTTAGGCTTTAATGGCATTTTCTAGATTTTACAGAAATGTTCCAGAATTTATCCCTTCTAAGGTGGCATGTGCTGTTTGAAATTAAACTAAAAGACATCTCTTTGATGTTACTTTTAATTCTAAACTTAGCCATTGCATGCCAAAGCCCCACTTTTGATTGAACACAGCTTTCTTCGTTTTTGTAAGTTTTTGTTTTTTTTTTTTTTTAAAGTAAAGATCTCATTAAAAATTAAATTTTCATTCCCCTGTAATGTATCAGCAAGATTACAGAACTCTGATTTACTGTTAGGATTGGAAATTAACTTCAAAAGACAAGAAATGGAAAGTGGTGGCTTATTCTCCCATTGCATATTACAGCAGTAAGAGACAGTGATAGAGTGATAGCAGAAATGTATTTTTCTCTCAAATGAAGAAAACTATATCAATTCATTTCACACCTGCATATTTACTTGCATTTCAGGACACTTTTTTACCCTAAGTAAATATCTGGGATAAGTCACAGGCTGGTATTATTATTGTAAAATATGCTGGCAGATAAGAAGTTTCACTTTTCTGATGCATCCACTGCCAGGCATTATTCCGTGTTATATATTTTGAAGCTAAATTAAGCAAAGTACTGAATGTTTGGGCTTGCATCCAGCTGCACATTTAAACCCACTCTTGACAGCAAGCAGGAGTGGTCCCACTGAACCTGGTTATATGCCATCAAGGAACTATGCATTGAACTGCCCAACTGGGTCTGAGCCAGGGCGCAGAATATTTTGAGGATCCAGGCCATCCCACAGTCACCTCTATGGTTTCTGAGTATCTGCCTTAAGTCATTCAATTTTTTGAAATGGCATCTCTGTTGTGGTATATTACCCCTCCTTCCTTCATAAAAACCTTTATTGAAGTTTCCACTCTGTCCTTAAGGCCTGATCCAGACCAGGATAGGAGGCATTACATTCCCACCTGTCCTTGGAGCTGGCTGAAGCCATCCACATGGGTTCAGGTATCTTGCTGGAAGAGGCCCTGTGTTTATCCTTCCTGTTTTTAGCTCTGTGGACTTTTTTGAAGGGTAGACCTGGAGAATAAAGCTCCATCCTGAGAGATTCACCACCAGAGAAGGTTTTGTCACTTGCAGTAGGTGCTAACACAGGGGTGTTTAATAGTTTTTCCAAAAGGGGCAACTCACAGCAGTACATAACTCCTGAGCTCCTGTGCCTAGAATGGACCCCCAACTCAGTGCTAAGACCTCATGTCAGTATGTGACGTGCATATAATGCCTTACGAAAATCCTTCCAAAGCCTCACACTGAGCAGAAAATGGTCAAGAAAGAAAACACAAAGTAGAAGTGCCCAAACCAGGGCTTCAGGGAAGTATGGCTGGGACAGGTAGGTCCCAGGCTTCATCTAAGCAGGTCTTCAAAGGACTAAGCAAAGTCAGCTTTGCTTTGCTCCCTTCAAAAAACACAGTCACCAAGGGTAAAGGAGGAGCCTCTCACCATTTGTGTTGTAGTTCAGTGGTTAAAACCACTTGGCCAAGAAAAGCAAGACAAGTTTTGGGTTTGCCTCTGCCTGGGAGGTTCAAACCTACATTTCCCAATTGCCATGGGAGTACCCCAGCCACAAGACTGCAGGTAACGCTGGGTGGAGAAAGCATTTCTGCATTCCTTGGTCAAGCTGTGGGACTGTGCAGGAAAGATGAAGAGATTCCCATGACCCTTTGTGAGGAGAGAGAGATGCTGGGCTTCTGGGGCATTCCCCCTTTTGTGTCAGCCTGATATCTGTTTATCTAGACACAGTGTGAGATTTGGATTTGGGAAGGGGAAGTGACAATTTTGTGAGTGAGTCAGAGAGGCATTTAATGAATAAGGTGTTTTCTCCTAGAGATTATACCCTCTGAGATCCTTCAAATCTCAGTCCATAGCTCTGTGGTGCAAAATACTCATGCAGAAAAAAAAGAAAAAAAAAAAAAAGAAAGAAGGGGAAACTGAAATTTAAGACAGTCCTCCTTTTAAATCCTAGAACATGAACAAATGTTCTGCTTGAAAGTTACCTTGGGGTACCATGACTCCTTCATTGCTTTCTCTTTACTCATCAACATAGTTTGAAGGAGGAAATAAATACCTTCTCCTTCCCATGGCCCTGATCTCACCCTCAACCAATAGCTCAGAGTTTAGGATGGTTTAATGGGAAATGGGAACTCTGAACCCCTGGGGCTGAGGAGGGCCCAGGACCCACTGTCCCGGTTCCCAGGTGAGTGCTTTAATTCTGGGGTTGTTACAGGAGCAGAGGGCACTGTCACTGCTGCCTCTTCCCCTGCCAGCTGCATTTAAAAGAAGAAAGCAGCTATGAGCTGCATTCTTGAAGGGTGTGATCTTGTGAGTGAGAGGTAGGTGTGTTCCCAGAATTTCTCCAGGATTGGGTCCCTCAGGGGACTCTGGTGCCACCCTGCCTTGCCATGCTGGATTGCACTGGGGCTGCCCAAACCAGGCACACAATGAACTGAGGCACCTCTGGGTTGGGATGGTGGAAAGAGGGGCTGGGGACTGTGATATTCTTGATTGTTGAAATTCCCCAAAGTCTTTTCTATTAAATGTCATCAACAAGCACTGAGGTCCTTTAGGAAGGGCAGCCTCTATGGAGCCCTTTAGTAGACACCCAGAATTCCCCTTCCAGGATATGCCCTTCTATTCACAAACCATATAGAGAAGCTGCAGAAGTGCCTTAATTCAGGGTTCTGATCAGTTCAAATGGTGTGTGGGCTTCAGCATAATGGCTTTACTCTGAAAAGGGTAGATTTAGATTAAATGTAAAAAGGAAATTCTTTGTGGGTGGTGAGACAATGGAAGAGCTTGCTGAGAGAAGCTGTGGACACCCTATCCCTGGAAGTGTTCTAGACCATGTTGAATGGAGCTTGAACAACTAGGCTCAGTGGAAAGTGCTCCTGCCCATGGCAGGGATGTTGAAACTGGATGATCTCTGAGGTCCCTTCCAGCCCAAACTATTCTATATACTTGGACCAAAGTATATAGGCTTAAGCATTGGACTTAAGTATGTGCTTAAGTGATGTGCCTCAGGTAGACTAAAGGCAGGTTACTGGGAGCTGCCTCTCAGTGTCCTGGCCATTTACTTTTAATTGTTTTCCTCTGTTACTCCCTATGAAACAAAAACAGTTCAGTAAAAATGGATGCCTGTGTGTGCTAAAGCAACACGGGACATTAATCTGGAAAATAGGGCCATGTCTCCACTGAGATCATACGGGATCCTTTTTGTCTCACCTAACGCGATTTCCCAGTTTACAAGATGGAAATAGCTTTCCTGTGACTGAAGGCGTCTTTTACACACTGTTTCTTTAAATTATCATTTGCAATCCCTCAAAGAGAAAGAGGCAAAAGAAACTGGGTGGGAATTAGTTACTCCTTCACGTACATTGCACTAGTTACTGTGTGGGAGGATCATTATTTCTAATGATGATGGATGGTTCCCATATGAAAGGATTTTTGCCTGTGTTGTTCCCCAAGTTGGAGCAAGAAAGGGTTACTGTTTTAATGAGAGAAGTTGAAATACAATTTATTGAGAGGGATGAAAAAGAAAAACCACCAAAGCTGAATCAAAACAAATGGAATGCTTTACCTGATCACTTTTATGGCGTTGCTGCTTTCATAAGGTGTACACGCACACACACGCACACAGACACACACACACAGACACACACTGCCACCGAGCTCCGACTTCAACTGTTTTGTACAACCTCTTTATTCCCTTGTGTCTTCAGAAGAGAGTTTTGTCCAAATAAATATTTCCAATGCCTATTTTTACTCAAAACACAAAGAAGGGAAAAGGTGACTACAAAAATCTTATATGCTGACAATTTGTTCTTCTTTTTTAACAGCCCCCGACAGAGACTGTCTCTATTGCGTAAGGACAGAAACCCGACACCTTATCACACCTATGTGCCACTATTACTCGGAGCCCTGAAGGTGCTTCCCAAAACAATGGCAAAAAATCTGCTAAACGGGGACCCTCATTCAAACGCAGCATAAAAGCATCAGTTTATTCCCATCCACACTCAGCTGATTAAACTGAGGAGTTGTCATGAAGATGGGTAGATAAATAGATTGATCCTATCTTTTTTTTTAATAATTGCAGCCTTCAAACTTAACATATTTTGACAGTGGAGTATATTAAAAACCATTAAAACAGCTGTTTTGCTGTAGGGAATATTACTTGTGGGTTGAATGCAGAGATATGTGTAGGTATTTATTCAGTAATCAATCATAGAGAGAAAAGACCTCGAATTTCAGTTGGAAGTTTTTATTTTTATCCTTTTCCTTACTACTGGTCTTTAAACCTGCTCTGAGGAAAGCTATACATGCCCGGCTGGTGCTCATCAAAAGCAAGCAATCACAGCTAAATCAGCATGCAAAATGCCACTCAACCTTGGGCCTTTATTAAAATTTGCTGGGACTCAATTTGAGATAGCGATCGTTCTTATTAAAAAGCAAAATGTAAGATAGTTTTTTTATATAAATCTCTGGATGGAATGGAATTGTTAATCAGCATAGGCTGATGTGATTTCTCTGTTGCAAATCCTGCCGAGGGCTCAGAAGTGGCACATTACCATAATTCCTAGGCTAGAGCTGGCAGCTTGAAAAAGACCTGCAAGAATCTTTAAAATGCTTAAGCAAAGCTGTAAGTCACAGCAAACAACACACACTGGGGATGGTTACCACAGGTTCGTTGTGTTATATAATAAAGTTTCTTCCTTCGGTCTGTTTGCTCTTACCACAATTTGCTGTTTTGTTGGGTAATTGTTTATGTTTTCTTGAGAAAAAGGACAACAAAAACAAATTTCTAAATCTAACCATAGCTCTGTTATTTCCTCTAAAACCCAGCCTATTTTTATACAAACCCCTCTGCTGTGTGTCGTATGAACCATGCATTCATATGTCCCATATGAATTTCATATGTGGCATCACTCAACTAAGTATATATATACATATGTATTTTTGCCTTTAAACTAGCATCAGTCATTTCAGGATCATTTATGACCTTTTTATTCCCCTGGTCCTTTCCTGCTCTTATGCTGGTGCATTTCAGCCCTGAAGTATCTGCAGGTCAGCAGTAAACATATCTCCCTAACTATTTTGTATATTAATTTTAAAATATTTTTGAGCTATTTGTTTTCCCAGGCACTAATAAAATTGAACTACTATTATAATGAATAAGGAACGCTAAGTAATGCAAATGACAATTATTTTCTATGATTGAAAACATGATGCTAATCACTGCAGATTGAAAACTCCACAGTTGAACTCTGCATGACCAGTAGGATTATGTTTTATCTTTAATATTATTACAACATTCAAAGTCTGCTGTTGTGCCTATATCAGACACTGCACAAATGTACAACAAAGAAGAGCTGTTTTTCTACATATGTTTTATTCCATCAGTAAATATAAAGAGCCAGTGATAATAACCAGGAAAGCATGGTCCAGACAAATGTCATAGTTGCTCACTGGCAATACATTCTGGAGGCTATGGCATCAGTAAGAAATATTTTCATTGACTCACTTGTTTTTGGCTCAGGATCCAAGACCAATGGTTGGCTGCTTTCTTCTGGTCTTTAATCAGGAATGCACAAGAAGGAAAGGAAACAAAGAGTCTTTTAATGAGGTACTTCTACCTTGATACTGCTGGTCCAAATCTTGTCCAAGCCAATAATGGGTAAAAGTAATTTTTTTTTTTTTGTTTTGTTTAGGGTATGGGAAATAAAGATGTTACTCATGGTCCAGTTCTCATGGGACATGTGTCCACCAAAGAAAAGTATCTCCTCCCCAGGACTTTGTTGAGGTGTTCTGAGTTAAGACACTGGAAACTCATTGCACAAAGGGTGAACTACCTGTTGACCTACAGGACAGCTTTTGCAAACTGATGCATATGGAAAGAGAAAACTTGTTCTGATGTTGATTCTTCTGTACCTACCTTGAAGATTGTGAGAACAAATCGGTCCTAGATTGGTGCCTGATAATCATGAGTAAATTTTAATTCCAGCATGCAGGCACTCCCTTTGGAAGGGAAAGACAGGCTCAATTGCACATGGAGAGATAGAATTGCAACCTTGCAAAAATCAGAGACTTTGTTTCGAGAGCCAAACAAAATTGAATGTGTTCCCCCCACACACATACATATACTATCATCAAATATTATCAATTTAATTGCTCGACTCCTGCAGCTGTGAGCACAATATATCAGCTTGACTGGAACGGAATTCGTAACTCTGTAAGACACATTCGAAAGTAAAATATTGAGCTAAATTTTCAGCTAATGAGAATCAGCATAGTTCCACTAACCTCAGATAAGGTACTGAGCAAGCAGGAATCGTTCGAGTTCCTCTGACTTAGTTGGAATGCCTTCACTCGATTCAGCAGAGGAATATGAATTTACTCCAAGAATTTCTGTTTCTGCACCTTTTTGGGGATCTGATATATCCAGTGCTTGGAATGAGCCAGCACAATGTGATACACCACAGCAGATCTTCTCCAAACATCAGCGGCTCTGCTGGGGAGCTGCGCTGGCGAACATGGTGTCACAGGATGCTGTCAATGCTTAAAATCTACACAGCTTAGGGGGGACACTGGAGAAGTTAATGGAAGAGAAAGCTATTTAAAATTGTTAAATATAAGGACGTGATCTCTGGCTCAGAAACTCTCGAACTGCAAATTTCTGGCATATTTGGGAAGTACCGTCATGTTCCTGCACTTTTCTTATGTTCGGTGCATGTTCGCTTTTAGCCTTTTGTAAAACAAGTTGAGAGGACCTTTGCCCTTGACTAATATTGCTGATTTTAAGTTCCCAAAATATGGATTATGAACCAGAACTTTTTTCCTTTCTTGTCAGGGATTTTGCCTCCTTTTCCCTCACTCTAACACACACTTTCCCCTTCATTTTGAGCATATAAATAAAAGAAGATAGTTAATTAATAGAAGAACAGAAACTTCACATATCCATTTTTAGCTATTCTAGAAACTAGATGAGAATGAGAATATTTACCCAGGGTAAATTTCCCACTCCATACCATCCTACCAGCTCACAGAGTTTAGTGATGGCATTTTTATGAATTAGGTAGAACATTTGTCTTCTATGCTTTAGTCAAATAATTATCTCTAAAGATGAAGTCTCGGTTGTCTATTACTGATAGAGATATGTACACATAGATATGTATACATATATATTTATATGTATATATATTACTAGAAAAATGAATTATTTTATCTCAGAGGTAGTAATTTGTGCCTGTACAAAGGAGATGAAAATAATAACACCTTTCCCTTGTTTTGCTAGGCTATTATTGATTTACTTAGGTGCAAAGCCATGGAGAATTGGGCCCTTTGCATTTAATTCTGTGTGTTTCCCAACTATTGCCATGTGACCTATTTGAATGAAAGTTTAGCATTCTTGAAGGGTTATGTAAATGTATACGTTAGTGAATAAACAGATGGTTTTTAATGAAAAACATCTTTTCATGCATTGTGTCACACTGATTTGATTTTTTATTTATGGTATCAGATCTTTGATGTAATGGAAAAATGCATAGAGCTGAGTTTACAAAGCCCAAATTCGAGTGGACGTCCTTTAGAAAGGTAGGAAAATTTACACTGCATCAACTAGTGGTAGGTGAACTAGCACAGCCGATTTTTTATTGTTAGTGCTTGAGAACAAAAAGATGTGGATTTTGATCCAAGGGTCTTTGGCTGCCCAGCAGATCTGTTTTCCGGGTATCAGAAATGCCCTGGCAGACTGAGGAAAACAGCCTCATTTTTCAATTTGAAACACCAATCAGGTTGGAAGAGACAGAAATTATCTCCCAGGAAAAAAAAAATAAAGGAAAGAAAATAAAATTTAAAAAGAGCCAAAGGAAAAACCTAAAAAAAACCCCAATCTAAAAACTTAAAGAGACATTTTGTTTATTTCCTTTCGCATCAAGTCAAAATGGAACAGGAGGTTAGATGCCTGTGCTGCATTTATTTATTTTTTTGAATGACTGGATTTTTTAGAATCAGGTTACGCAGCTGGACTTCACATTGCATTTGCTGCGGCTGCTTCATCAGAAATGCTGGTAGTATTTGTCAGCCTGGAAGTGTCTTGAGGCTGCTTCTGAGAGATACAAGGAGGCAACTGATAAGGAGAGCATCAGAAGGGCAGTTAATTGCCTCCAGTCTCTCGGTGCCGGGGAATATTTAAAATCTATGGGATTAAAGGCAGATTAAAAACTGTGGAAGCAGGAGCCCAATAGCGCTGAAAGATCATAATCAGCAAGGGTAATGGCAGAGCAAAAATGAATGTGGCAAATAAAATGACAGATAGGAAATTCAGATCCGCTTCTAATGCTCGAAGTTCCATCTTGTAAGCACAATTCATCTACGTGTAAATCATTTTTTGGCTTCAAGCTTATCAGCCAATCGGTGAATTAAAAATGCTCTTTCCTTGGAGGATTAAAGAGGTTGATTGAAGTCAGTGTGAAAACTGGCTAATAAGTCTGGAAATGTCAGGAGGGTGCTTCATAGGAACTCAGTGTACTTTTTCTATCAGGGCTATGAAACAGGAAGTTTGAAAAGCTCTGTAGTTCTGTTACTTTGAGAAATGCTTTTGTGTTGTTTTTTTTTTTTTTCTCCCTCCTGTGTGTCAGAGTGTCATGCAGAAATATTTTAATTTGCAAGATGAATGGCGATAGATGCAAATGTTGAAAAATGAGATTGGGTGAATTCACTAAAATATGCAGAGAAGTAAGAAAAATTTCATTTCAGAAAGCACAGTGAATGCATATCACGACCATGGGAAGTTCTAGGTTCCAGGTCATGAACTGCTTAGACATGTCCCACCTTGGAGAGGATGTTTAAACTTTGCTTCTTTTCCATGCTTAAAAATCTAGCGTAGGTGGTGAGGCCAGGGATTGTGTTAAGGCAGCCTCTCTGCTAAACAGGAGCTCCCAAGGCATCTCCAGACACTGTGCATATATAAAAACATACACTCCCATATGATATGGAGGCTTTCCATCAGTGCTCTTAAAAACTGACCAAGTTTCTCAGAGCTTTACATGCAAGAACTGCACTGTTAGTGTTTCCACGGGCAATATTTCCATCTGCAATAACCACACTGGTTACTGCAAATACACTTCCATGAGTCTATTTGGAGATTTGGACCACAGTTGTCTGAAATGATTCCTCATGTTTATTTGCAGACTAATATTCTTTCTTTGTTTCAGCCCAAAATCACAAAGGGGTTCAAAAATGTCCTCAAACAAGAGAATTTTCTGAAGGGAAAGCTGCTACCTGGGCATACCAGTTTCTCTGCTCCTGGGCTCACATCACAAAGAAGTTGAGGGATGAGTTCATGGGAGAACCCACTGATTAATCCTATCTTTCATTAGTATAGGGAGAATTAGCCCTTGGGGTTGTTAAGAGCTGTGAAAAACAGCGAATGAATGAGGATGCAAACGGGGTAAGAAAGGAACTGATCTTTAAAATCTCAGCAACTGAGACTAAGAATTCTCCAGCTCACTCTCACCTTCTGCTCCACACAGGTAACTGGTGTCCTACACAACAGGAATGCAGTCAAGTCCTTTCTCCCCCGCCCCATGAGCCAGATATGGCTGGTTGGCCCATTCTCTTGTTGGACTCTTGCTGGGAGATCCATGCTTTGGCAGCAGCTTTTGCTGAGGTCCAGAATTTTGCCCCAAGTACATGACCCATTTCATAGTCTCAGCAGGACCAGATGTCCCCAGCATGTCCCTTCTCTCTCTCCCATGTGATTCTAGGGAATATAGACCCACAGAGAATTTAAAAGAAAAAAGAAGTTAGTTTACTGTAAGGAAGTTTTGCTTATATTTAGTTTACAGGGCCCAGAAAATGTAAAAAACCGACATAAATGGATCTTTACCTGCTTCTAGTCTCTAACGTTGTTCACTACATCCCCTCCTTGAGTTTGGAATACCAAATTGGCGAGCTGGCCCATATTTTCTTGCGTTGTTTTGTTCACAACCACCACCAAAGAAACAACAAAGATGCCCACAGATTCAAAAATGTTATCTCACAGCTCTCTGCAGCTCCCTGATTCCCGACTCTTTGATACAGTCACCTCCGGCGAGGAGAAGCAATGGAGACACCGGATTCCTCTCCCTGCTGTGAGATGTGGTTCTGTTCTTTTTTGCCCCATGACTGATTTTCATATGAAAGGCTCTGACTAGATCAACTCTAACCCAGAGCCCACGCTGGCCAGCTGAGAGTATAACCACGAGATTGCGAGCGGTGGTCTACGTGTGTCTGAGTTCCAGGAGGTGCCTTTGATCTCCATATGCCCCCCGGAATGCACTTCTGTGCAGCTTCAAGAAGAAGAGACGGCTGCACATCCTATCTCCCAAATCTCAACCTCATTTTACCCTCCTTGGTTTGGGCCCTCTCTTGGGAGGTGGGAAATGTGGTTTGGATCCCTTCAGGCTGAAGAAAGCACTGAAGCCAGATTTCTCACTTCATGGGCCAGCAATTTCACTAACTTGTCTCCTGATAAAAAAAAAAAAAAAAGGTGTGTGCACCCCTGTCTTGGTCTGTGTTTAAAAAGAGCAAGCAAAGCGCAGCTCTGAGTGCTTCCAGATGTCTCCCCTCGGGAGTGGGCTCGGCCCTCTGGAACCTAAGTGGAGGGAGATATTTTACTTTGCAGACCTGATTCATGTACTTTAGGATGGGTTGGAGTTTGGGCACACCCTTTGTGCTCAGCATTTCCAAATTGGCTTGCTTTCCGTGGCTTCCGATGTACCACATGGAGTCTCACCCCAGGGCTGCTCCCTGTTGTGGCAGACTTCCTGGTTTTAAGCCTCCAGGCTTGAGGCTCTAGCAGGACCAGAGAGGAGGTGTAAGGAAAGGCTCCACTCTCTGAGATTCCTAACACTCCCTATGCAGCAGGCAGGGAGAGCCCAAGGGCCTAATGCTGTGCTTTGGGCTTCTGCTTTAGGGCCAGACACCAAAAAAAATTAGCACTTAAGTCCTTTGCTTGGATCTGGTGTTAGTTTTTTAATTTGGGAGAATGCTGTTGTTTATAGTTTCTCCGGTCTACTGGGGCTAGATTACTGAAGATATTTGAACTTCTTAAAATGGAGAGGAGAGCTTGGAAAGCTTTCCAAAATCTCATAGATGTAGGCACTCATTCCTTGATCTTCAACAGTACTGAGATCAGCAGGACTTTAGATACCTCACTACCTCTTTGCACTCCCTTCTGCAAACCCCACTGGGGGCCTGTGTAGAGCTGAAGGCCCATGAGTACCTTGTGAATATGATGTTCATTGTCCCTGGCCACATCTCCTCAGTGCATTTTGTATAAAGCCTCAAGTTTACACCTTCCTCAGAAAATTCTGCTTTGTGTCCAAGCCTGTGTTAAGTTTTGGGTGTGAACCCTACTATGGGTGACCTGTACACTGCCTGATATGACCATGCAGACATCTGGCATGGCTTAGTGGTGGCATCTGTCTTCTTGGGCTTCTCTTGAACAGTTTTGGGTCTGCTATCCATAAGAGTAAATAGGAATTTTTGATACTGTGTTGCTTGGCAGTCTCTGCGCAGTATGAATGTCCGTGGCTGGACTATGGGCTTCTTACTGGCAGAAGACCCTTAAAAAGACAGGATTTCTTCAAATGTTTCAGCAATTTCAGTTTGGAGTTGTAACTATATCATAGCTATGCAGGCAAAACACCATCTCTGTTCCCAGGGCTGTGGCCAAACAGCTGTTAGACCAGTGTTCGTTCTTGGCTGCTGTGTGTCTGCTTCTGCATCTGCCAAAACAGAGGTGGTTGCAAAGGCATCAAACTTTTGCTTTCCTCCCTGCCCTGGAATCCCTGCACAGCATCATGTCACTGTTGTTTGCAGGGTACTCAAGCCACAGAGCCAGAACGTGACTGCAGCAGAGAGAGCTGAGGGTTGATGGGCAGAATGAATCTTGCAGAAATGGTTGAAAGCTATGAAGAATGAGAGATGCTGCTAGTGCAATTAGCTAATTAGAATGAGGTTGCATTCTTCCTTCAGACACTCTCAGACACTTCAGTACACCCCTTAAAAAAGATAAATTTTCTAGCAACATCAGAGACAGTGAAGATATAGGAGACCTTTCTTAAATCTACATGTGGAAAACAAAACATGGTGTTCCTGATACAAGTCTTCTCCAGCAGGACAGCAGCTGAGGTTTTAAAGGTGTATCCCATGAAGGAGACCAAACCAGAAATACTAATGACTGCCAAGGTGGAGATAAGTAGCTTATGTGGGATGTGACAGAACCAGAGAAAGGATGCACAGAGCAGGGTTATGTGGCCAAAACAGCACACAAATTAAAGGGTCTTTGCAGGTGGGTTTGGCCATGAGGACTGGGACAGAAATGCATGGTTGGGAAAGACTTTTCCATTCTTTACATGGTGGATCTCAGTTCCTGAGAGTTATGACTGAAGCAGCTGAGGTCTACTTCACTCTGCAAAAATCATCCTGAACAGCAAAGTCTTGTAGTCTTTAGAGAGAGTGAAAATAAAAGTTGTTAATTGTGGGTGACGTTAGAGTAAATTACCCCAACTCACCACTGCCAGCAAATGCACACAAACATCTACTCCTTCAGCAAACATAGCTTAAACTAGAGGTAACTTGACTTGTACCATGAGAAGTAAGCTAGAGGTACCTCAGGGTCACCTCAGGGTACCTGTGATCTTAAAATAAGTTGAATTCCAAAAGGTGTAAATAATAATAATAATAATAATAACAATAATAATAATAATAGTAATTGCAACTCCCTGGATGCAGCTGGACTTACGTGTTGGGAGTCATCCTTAATAATGATGTGCATTCATGAAATTATTATCTAATAACAGTGATTTTCCATACACCTCTTAAAGCAGGTAATCACAAAACCCAGAAATCTGAGGTTTTAAAGCCCACCTGACAAACAGAAACTCCTCACTCTATCTTTGTAATCACAGCTCCACAAACAGATCTCTGGGCTGGGTCTTTAAAGAGGAATACTGGTCTCTGGAAAACTAGAAGGACTTCTGTTGGATTGATAGTTAAGCTGATGTCTGATGTTATCCCAACCCAGGTATGCTCAGAGGGTTGAAATCCACCTGTGGGTGCCATAAGAGTGTATTGAGAGCAAAATTGAAAAGAAGCTTGTATATTATGTCCTGCTGTTCTGAGTAGGAGATAACCTAATGTAGCTTTCAGACCTGTACATGTCTGTGATCTTCCTGGGGTTTGGTGGGCAAGCTGGCCCAGTGTTTCACAGCTTCCTTGGTAAACATGGTTGATTAATGTTTCAGTAAAAAATGCTGAGTGCCACAGCCCTCAGATTCATTGGGTTAACTATTCTTGGCTTTTCTGTAAACATGGGGCTGGCTACTACATTTATGTTTTATATTTTCTTATCATAACCCAGAAAATGTGGTGTGAAGGTGACAACCTGGCACAGAGATGGAAATGAACTTTTGGGAAAGTGCTGTGNCATGGAGAAATGCTCTTCTTCTGAGCTTTGGGTTTGTATTTCGGCCTCCATTCATCTCCCTAAAGAGAATAAACTACAGTGGGGCTGATTGCAGCAGCAAAATCCATAAAGAGATTCCCCTTCTCCTCCTCTTGTGAGGGCTTTCCTCGCTCAGTCTATCCCAGAGGGGTTGAACGCCTTCTGCCACCTCACTCTTGAGACATTAAGACCTTGAAATTTGAAAGAGGAGTGGTGTACTCTGGAGAAAAATGGACCTGTGTCCTAACCCATGCAGCTTGTGATACTCACATTGTCGGGTGATAACAAAGGATTTACATAGGATTTACATTTTTCTTAGGGGACGTTCAGTGGAAAGGGAGCAATCAGTAGCAATGACAGATGAATCCATTTGGCGGCAAAGGCTGCCTCTTTCACACAAATAACAGGCTTTTTCTTAATCTACAATTTGTCACTGTTTATTCGGCAGTGCAAGCCTTTAAATTGCCCTGCGGCATCCTGGGTTTGTGTTTCCTGGGAAGCAAGGGAGGAGTTTGGGGGAGTTAGAGGGCATCTGTGCCTCTGGTATAAACCTAGAAACCTAAATGAGGCTCTCCAGAGTTCAGACAGTTTTTCTGGGTGAGAATATAGGTGGAATGTCATCTGATCTGTTGCGATTCAGTCATGGACATTGTGGGGGAGGAAACAGTCTGGCTCCCACCAGCAGTGGGCAGGTTGGAATTGCTGCTGCTCAGCACTTGCTTTGCAGGGACTGATGCTGAAGAGGATTCACAGCTTTTTATTTTGTCTTCTCAGCTCCTGTTCAGGTCTTGACGTGAGAACTGTGAAAATCTGTCAAGTCACCTGTTGCTCCAGGGAGGCAGAGAGGACAAGAGAGGAACTCCAAGCTCACAGCTCCCCATCGGCTTTTACTCATCATGTTTACTCCCAATTTGTTCCCTGGTGATTGAGATGCTTTCATCCTGTCTTCTTCTCCAAATATTATTTCTGCTTCAGGTATTTGTAGTCTCTATTACTACAGAGATCTGACTTCTACCCATAAAGAAGTGTTTGGGAATAGTGATTCCTGCCTTGGAGTTGTGGATAAACTCTGGGAAATCTCTACGATCTTTCCAAAGAAATGGGTTCCTGCTGAACACAGTGGATCTAATGCTATATAGCTCTGGATGTCTCTGTTGTTTGCCTCAGAGTCAAATCCAGAAAATTACTGAAGTAATGAAATCAGTATAAGAATTAGGGTTCTTTTATTTAAATGACCACTGCTTGGTTTTGGCCTCTCCCTGCTCCCCTGCCAGCTTGATTATACAATTCTATTTTGGGTTGTCTCTAGAAGTTCACAAATATTATTCAGGAGTTGGTGGTAATAAGTAAACTGAATTGTGCATCCATATGAAAGCTGATATTTATTCTGAGCAAGCAACAAGCTTCAATGTAGTTCAGGTTGGGTGGCCAAGCATTCAGAAAGCAAGAAATGCAATATTAAGGTTGGAAAGTCATACACTTCATAGAATCATAGAATGGTTTGGCTTGGAAGGGACCTTAGTGATCATCTAACCCTCTGCCATGGACAGGGACACCTTCTGCTACACGAGGTTGCTCAAAGTTCCATCCCTATAGATGCATCTGCATAGGATTAGATAAACTTTCTTCCACTTTTTTCTGAATTAGAACAATTTCAGGGAACGTAGTATATTTCAGAGTAACGAGAGATGAAAATGCCCTTAAGAGCAAAACTTAATTCTGGAATAAAAATATCCTTTCAATGTATAAGTGAAAAGGTAACTCAGTTTCAAACTTAGTAGTAACCCCCGTTGTCAATGTCTGCAATGTGCTTCAGATCCTCCTCCCATCCAATGCCTTGGTCAGAACCTACATTATTCCCTCAAGTGGATAGAGTTGCTCTATCACAGCAGTGGTTAATTGTCTATATAAAATTAGAAATATTAGCTTTGTCAAAAGTTGTATGGGATTGGAAACCATCCACAGAGTTGGTGGTAACTGTGCAATGTAGTTCATTGCCACAGCATGGACAACGAAGGCCATTTGTTTTCCTTGTTTAAAAACAAAAAATAAGCCCAGATTTCGCCAGGATATTTGTCTCACATAGGAACGTTTACACTCCCCTATTTTTTTGGATATTTCCTGGACCAGAGACAATGGGCACAAACTGAAACACAGGAGATTCCCTCTCAGCATCAGGAAGCTCTTTTCACTGTGAGGACAACGGACCACTGGCACAGGTCACCCAGAGAGATTGTGGAGTCTCCTTCCTTGGAGATGTTCAAAAGCCATTGGGACATGGTCCTGGGCAACCATCTCCAGGCTGCCCTGCTTTAGCAGGACCAGGTGACCTCCAGAGGTCCCTTCCAACCTCAGCCATTCTGTGATGCTCTGTTCAAAGGGAGGGTTGAAACCCTGCTCCCTCTCCCTGGTCCCCACACCAAGGTCTTTTGTCCTTTTGCTTTGGGGCCCCAAAGGGAGTTGGGGTCAAGCTAGGACATCTCACATGTGCATGTGGAGAGCTGCTCTGCAGGTGCTCTTCCTCTGGCTTTGGGGATCTAAGGAAAACTGTGGCACTGGGCAGGGCACCTGCTGGTCCTTTGTGAATCATTGAGTGCCTGGGGGCAGAGGAGGGACCTAATAGTGTCACCTGAAGCTTCCTCAGGCTCCTCCTTAAAGCTGCACCTGGAAAAGATGGACCTGGAAATAATGGTCCATTATTTTTTATCATTACTTTTTGGTCATAGGTGAAAGTTTCCTGATATTCCTTATTCCTTAAGGATAATCTCCCAGTAATTTCATTCCAGAGAGTTTTTTTCTGAGTAACCAGGAGCTGAAGGAGAAATAAGAGTTGGATACATCTTCTCCATGAGACGTTCCTCAGCTACTGGCATTTTTGTGCAGGAAGTGGGAAACTCAGCTTAAGTATTTATTTTTTCTTAGAGGGTGCCTATACTGGTGGGTGAGAAGAAGAGTGAACGTATTCCATCCCTCCAGTCTAAAAAATCTTATTTCATCTTATTTCATGCAGTCACAAAAAACCCACCAAGTGCTAACCAGCACCCTCAGGAATTAGTGCATTTGCTTTACGCATTGACAGATATTAATTTTTTTGAGGTTGGAAGAGATCCAAGGGGAAGAATTAAAGGCAGCATGCTTCCATAGCACTCCCCAAGGAGATGAGTAGGATATTTGGTGAGGAGGCAGCTGAATCAGGAAGAAAGTTGATTTGAGCAGATGTTTCCCAACCAGATGCTGAGTGGTCTAGCCTCTGGGCTGGAGGGTATCCGAGGGCAGCGGGATCTGGAAGGCTCTGGAGCCCTTCCACCTGGCAGACAATAATTCAGAGCTCACACAAAGAGCCAGGGTGAGTCACTAGTCTGCTGATTAGGCTGCTCTCCTGGGAGGGAGGCACCTGGATCCCAGACCCAGGTTAGGGCTGCAAAGTGGAACAGCATCAACTGGGAGGGATTGGAAATACTTAATTCTGCCTGGTTAGAGGCTCTTCATGTGTGGGAGGCATGAGTTTGAAGCCACTCAGAGAGGGTAAAGAGTTTAATGCAGATCTCCTAAAACCTAAAGAAAAGGTCATATCACTGCCTTATAATTATGGGAATGGGATGGCTCTTCTTTAGCCATTGGGTATTGAGGTGGACATTTTATTTTGCTTTCTTAAAAGTGATGGGTTTTGATTCTGCAGAGTTTTATTTTCTGTGGGACCTTTTTTTTTTTTTTTCAATGGTGTAAGATTTTTTACCTGAAGAACAGATAAATATTCACACTCCCATGTCTGGCAATATCCTACCATGCCCTGGAAAGTGCCGAGAACATGTTTGTATGTGCAGCTGGGGACATTATCTCTGGGAATGGTCTGGTGGACTGTGAGTCAGGGATGGCCACAGAAAACTTTGATGGGTCTAGCAGAACTTCTGGCTATGAAAAGAGAATGAGGAATTTTTCTAACTTGGGAAAGTCTCCACAATTTTCTCTTGAATGAGTATGTTAGTGATAAGCAGTAGAAATTTAGAGTCTTTAGGGATGGATTAATTTTCATTTACACCAGGTTAAAGCTGAGGATGATTCAATTCAAACCCAATGTGTTATTCTGAATTGACTCTTCCACAAAAGAGATAAGAAAAATGGCCAAAATTATTTATTTGTGTCAATTGTATAAAATGTGTAAAGGGGAGTCTCCCTGCCTTTACCAGAAGTGATCTGAGAGATCCTATCTGGTCTACCTCTCTCAGCTTGGCACCTTTGCAGTAGTCGGTGGTTGCACTAAACTGGCCAATTTTTCCATATATAGGGTTGCTAAATTACCCTTTCTGGTTTGGTTTTATTACCCCCTTGGAGCAATGATCTCACCCATCTGTGTTGTGTTGCTCTTCGGGAGTGGCAGGGGTGGAGTGGGGTGGGATGAGCAAAGCCCTGAGCTTTTTCCAGAGTTCCCTGCATATGCAGAACATTTCATTGTCTTCTCTAACACGCCCTCACCTTTCACACAGACTGGAATTTGACACACCAAGTTAGAGAAAGAAAGCAAGGTGGGGGAAAAAAGAAGAAAAAAAAAAAGCACAACACAAGAAAAAACCCAACAAACAAGATCTTATCGTGCAAAATATCCATCCACCTTCCTGATAATAAAAAAAGCCTCAGGTTAGGAAAATAAAAAAATTACTCTAATGAACACTCAAAATTAACATGCAAATACATCCATGGCTCCTGGCAGAGACAGAAAGACGGAACATAGCCCTCTTCCAAAGAGGCAGTTTTTAAACTTCTTGCAAAAGAGAAGTTTTATCCCAATTGTTTTTGTTTTTGCATTGTCTTGTGAAGGTTTTATTCTCCGTTGAGGAAAGCTCTCCTTCTTCCCTTACCCCACCCCATACCCCACATTCATTTTACCAGGTGGCATGACGAAACCCTCCAGATCGAGGCAGGTTTCATCAACAAGGCTTCATGCCATGCCACCCATAATTCATCCCAGCCTGCTGTGGCTTTCTCCCAACAAGCAGCACCTCTTGCAAAACCAGCCCCTGTCTCACACTCCTTCCTAACTCGTGCTCCTGAGCACCAACAATAGAAGAGCATGAATCACTAACAGAGCATACAGACCTTCGCTCCACTCTGGCCAGTTTGTGTCATTGCCTTAATGTTAATTACACACCATAATGTGTGCATTTAATTTCCGTGGTGTTTCAATTAAATTAATCAGGCAATTAAAATTAATTAAAATTACAGAAATCACCTGCAGAAGTGCTTGAAACATGGGGGAGGGGAAGGGAGGGGTTGGGAGGGATCTGGGAACGTAGATGGCTGTGTTTTCACAGACCTTCCTTCCCTTGATTAATTTTGGGGATAGACTCTTTCAGAGCAGGTTATTTGAGGATTTAAAGACTGTTCCAAGGCAATGGTAATCTTTCTATTGACAGTGATAGGCTTGGGACCAGGCCACAAACCCCAAGTGCTCAGGATGGAGATTCAAGGGGTAGGTGATGAAAGTCCTGATGCCAAGCAGATATTCCTCAACACCTTCGGAGAACAAGGCCAAAGGCCCTGAAGTGCCAAATCAGGGTCAGATTTTGAAAGGCAGGTTAAAGATGAGGATGATGTCTGTGGGAGTTAAGATCATCAGTCCTTCCAAGGATCTGGGCTGGAGAGGAATTCTAAGAAACTGAAATGGGTTTGAAATGTCAAAGGAGTTTTAAAACATGACTAAATATATCCTACCTTGCGGTCTCACTGATTTCTGCAGTCAGTGAGAGGGGGGTCCTAATTTCACAAAGATACTTCACAACTCCTTAATTCTTGAGCAAGTTACGAAGTCTTTCCAGGACTTCCCGTCCATCAGACAGGGATCTGTGCATTCAATTGCTTCCCCAGAGGGGTTGTATCCTGCTCTGTGGAAGAGTTCGAAGACATTGTGTCAACCTGGATAGTTCTCTTACTACTTATGCCTTTTTTAACAAGGAAGCACAGCCCCATGCTCATCTTTTAGCCAACCCATAATTTTTTCCCTGGCATGGAAGGTTTGGCACTTTTGGCTTTGAACAACTACTTCCTCCACAACATCCTACCAGTCAACCCCTGCCCAGCTAGTTCCTGTGTCTGGGAGACAGGTTGGTTCCTTCCATGCTTTCCTGGAAAGACTTTGCCTGGCACACTCCTGTCTTAGTGTGTGAGTCACCCATTCTTCGCTCCCATTCTTCACCCCACAGTTGGGGATGTTTATACTGCAGTCACTGAAGTTCATGCAGGTATCCCCATGCTGCCTTTCAATTAATTTGCTGGAGTGCCATTGTTAGGATTGCTGTAGTTTCAGGGAATACTGTGTGGGCTGAAAAAAAACAGGGGATGAAGCAAAGTAAATGCTCATAATTAGGATGAGTTGCTCAGCACTGCACTGGCCACTGGAACCTTAGCTCACAGTTTAAAGGCATAACTGCTTTTTTTGCACGTTATAATTTCACTCACGCTGCCAGATAATCCCTTGGAGTTCCATAGGCAATTACCCATGCTTCTTGTGTCCAAGAGGGAGTAAAACCTTATCACCTCTGCCCCAATGGAACCTGCTTTTTCTCCACGCTTGTGAGCCACCTTTTTCTCTCCAGTTGTTTAGGTGATTAACATAATTAAGTTATGCACACAGCAAATATTTAAGGCATCTAGTTGGACTGAAGTGTACTGCCAGCTTCAGATCTGAAAGATTTGAGCACACCAAAACTCATTATTTTTTTCCAGCTATATCAGTTACTATTTTCTCTTTCTGTAAATAAAGTGTCTTTTGCACTCTTAAGTGATTGGGTCACAGGATTCCCATTATTATTAACCACTTCAGCGCAGTTTTCTGCCACCCCTGGTCTTTCCTAATTCACAGCAGATTGTGTTGTCCACTTATACAGAATATTTTCTCATCTTTTAGGTTTTTTGATCTATATTGTTAATTTGTGTCTTATATCTTTCTCCACTCCCTTTTCAAAAAAAACAAAACCCAAAAAGTTAGAAAATAAGAAACAGAAGATACAGTAATGAGAATACAGAAAGAGAAGGAAAAAACCCACTCAAGAACAGAAAAACTTAATTTTTGTAATCAGAAATTTTAAGTGGATGATAGTATTTTACTGCCAAACAGCCCAGAATTTTGATTAGAAATCTGATGAACACTCATTCTTCTCTCCAAAATTTTTTAAGTGGTGAAACACCCCTCTCTCACTTTGCTAATCCTCCTCCATCTGAATCCTTTGACACGACTTCTTGTGTGGCCTTTGGCACGTCACTTCACCTCAGTTTCCTCATCTATAAAATGGCTGTTAATCCCTATATAGTATCACCCACACAAATTTCCAAGGCTTATGCTTGAGCAGGGCTTTGAAGATAAGTGAGCAAAGTTTCAAAAGGACCTAAGAGATTTAGGAGTGAAAGTTTCATTAGCTTTCCATCAGATTTGTTTTCTTATATCTCCGAGAGCCTTTTGAAAGTCTGCAGAATTGCAAGACTTTACTCATCAGAGTCTCATTCCTTGTTCTCCTCAAGGAAAGCGATTGCTCCAGGCTAGTTTTGGCAGAAGAGCTTGTTCCTCAAAAGAAGCAAGGTGAGTCTTGGGGCTCTCCAGTTTCTTCCCCAGTTTCAGATATGAAACCTTGGATGCATGCTCCAACCATTTTGGGCAAAGTGGTATCTCTCACTCCTTATATCGGTACATCTTCTTGGCTTGTTTTGGCTGTAAGAAGGAGGGAAGGAGCATATCTCCAGCTTTGAGCTGGATTTGAGATAGTAAACTTCAGCTGGGAGGCAGTGGTGAGCTCCTTGGGCTGGTGTGGAGGTGTTCACCTCCTCAGTCAGCACCGCTGCTCCTTGAAGAGGGAATAACGTGCTTTTCTCTGCACGTGCATCAGAATGGAGAGGCCTTTAAAGGGGCCCTGTCAATCTTGGATGTTGACTAAAGAAGAGTTACGAGATTTCTCTAATTGCAAAAGGATGATCTTATTGCTCCGTACCTCCAGAGAGTGGAAAGGAAATCCCCCACTTACTTTTTTGGGATTTTTTTTTGTTTTGTTTTTATGCTTGTCTGTTTGTCTTTTTCTTTTTTTCTAAAAGAACAACAGCATTAAGAAAAAAGAAACCCAAAGGTCAAAATTTCCAGGGAGACACACTGAAAAATTTTCAAATATGGCCCTTTTTTTGCCTTTTTTACTTTTGAATTTGCTACTCCAAGTTCCACTTTCTTGCCTTTCTCAAATACTATAAAAAGGGAAAGAAAAAGAAATTGTTCAACCTAAAAGCCCTGTAGATACCAGTGACTTGGTGGCTTTGGTTTGTTCAGCTTCAGTGGCCAAACCACTGTTCTGAAAGAACTGGGAAATAATGGGACTTTCCTTATCAAAAAGAAAATAAAAAGAAACTTGTGGAGAAAGAAACATTTTCTTTGGCCATAAATGAAATATTTAGCTTTGATTTTTATTTCATTGACATACTTAATTCCACTGAATTTGAAAATGAAACATGATTTGAAAAGGGGAACCTGGAAGGTTTTGTTTCCTAAATTTTAGGGTAAATTGACTCTTCTTTTTCCCCCTAAACTGTCACAGTTGACATATTTGCTGCTGGTTTTGATCGATTACACATTATATTTTGCTTAAAATAAGCCTTTCTGCTTATTTTAAGCAAAATATCATGTCTAATCGATCAAAACAAAAAACCAACAAATTGTATTGAGCTTGGAAAATGGGTCCTTAGGAAAAAAACAGTAAATGTCTTAATAATAGTAAAAAAGGGTTAGTTTCTACTATTCACAACACAAAACTCTGAAGTGGTTATTCAGAGTTAGTTACAATTCACAATCGATTCTTCCAATCTGAATTATTCTTTGACTCTGTTATTGTCAAAGTATCTGTCTTTAATGCTTTTAGTAACTAAAATTCAATGTCTTGCAGTTTAATACATTCAGTCTTTAATATTATGTTTTTCTTCAATTTCCCAGGGATGGAACAAATTCAGAAGCAGGTCACAGTGAAATTTTCTGGCTGAGTAGGCAACCAAGCCTACAAGACTCAAGTCTCAAAACATCATCACACTGTAGGTTTCCCATTTTCTCTTTGTTCTACAAAATATAACAAATGTTAAGTTCTCAATAGATATCTCTAAAACACTTGTATGGAAATGTCTGAACAAAACTGGATGTCTTATGGATCCCTTGGGAGATTTTTAGTTTTTATTTTAAAATTTCATCAGCTACAGTGGGGTGCATTGGCCTAGAAGTTATGTTTCTGCAGGGACATTGATAGTGTCCATACCTGCTGTCAACAGCAACTGGGAAAGACAGGGAGCCCAAAAACCCCAGGAGAATTTATCTTGTGATTGAAGGTTCTTGCAATGCAGCAGAGCTTCTTTTCACCTCTGGAATTGCGTGCTACATACTAATTAGAGGTGTTAATTAAATACATTTTGTTAAAACATGTTGCATCAAAGGTGAAGCATTTTGGAGAGAAGTTTTGTTGACACTTCTCTTGGAGGGATTTTTGAGGTTCAGGACTAGTCAAAGGGAGTATTCCAGAAGAAGCAGAGTCTCAGGTTTTTGTTACATGGATAGCACAAAAGCGTCATTAAAATTGCAGTCTCATTTAATTTGACAGAATATTTGAAAATCTTTTTATTTTTCTCTCTTTTTCTTCCCTTCTGTGTGGAAGGAAAACAAATTTCAAACCTCAAAAACTGTGGTAAAATGGAATTGCTGTCCTGCGGACTATTCCTGTAACAAAGCCAATGAACTTGTCATGCAACGTCCAGTTCCTCCCTGTGGAAGCCCAGCAATTCATTTATGCAGCTTTACCAAGTGTCCAAAGTGCTTCATGCATTGCTAATAATTACGGGCGCATCTTGGTGGTCATACTGAATTCAATGGCAATTTTCCCACAGATTTTATCAAGAACAGAATTCATCCCTGTATGCTTTAATTGTATAACTCAGTTTCTGTTATTGCTTAAGACTCCCCAGTCCGTGCCAGCATGTGAAATTCTGATGAAGTTTTATGTTAGTGGCTGCTGCTAACTGTTCTTAATTATTTGATAGTCATCTGAGGCCTGAATTTCATAGATGTGCAGCTCCTCTTATTCATATTCTAATCAGTGGTAATTTGGATACTTTGTCCATCTGCAAATCAGACCTTTGAAGGGCAATCCCAATCCCATAGTCTCTTATGGATGCAGGTCATACTTCCGAGGCTAAACCTCTTTTTCAGTTAACAAATATCATACAGCTGGTTAAAAAACATACATGTTGACATTTTGAGGGAAAATACAAGAGGTTTTTTTTTTTTTTTTTTTTGCAGGTGGGGGGAGAATCTCAAATGTGGGGAAAAACAGGAGAATTTTTCATAAAGCTAATATTCTGATACAGCAGCATTGAGCACAGCCTTGATGCCCATGCATGATGGAGAATTGAGTGGACAGCAGGAACCTCTGATGCTCCCCACTGGGGACATGGGGTATCTACCCTTGAAATTCTCACAGTTGCTCAGCACAGTGCTGATAAAAGGGCTGGTTACAACTCCAAATGTGTTACTTTTCTTTTAGGGATCCTATAGAGAATGCTTCACTTAAGTTAGGATACAACCTAAGGCACCTCAAAACATTGTTTTTAAAGACATTTCTGTGCTTAATCTCCATTTCTCTAGTACCAGATTTCCCGGTCTTTTGTTTTCTCCTTCCCTTTTGGGGAAGGATATGTATCTATAGCAGTGGGGTCACAAGAGGTGGGTCCTCCCAGGGCTGTACTGTTGTGGCTAAGGGCAAGGCTGGACGAAGTACTTTGGCACCATCAGTTTTGCCAAACTTTTCTCAGCTTTGTAAGTTCAAATAACAAGATTTTCTCTCAATGGGAGTGTAACCTTGGTTTGAGCTGCCCTACTGAAGAGGTGCAGTGGCTAATCTAACAAATTGGAAGAGAATATTTTAGTCTCTTCCCACTCAGAAACCACTCATATAATCGGACCTCACATCTAGACTAACAGCCTGCCTCGCCTCAGCTTAATTGTAAAAGAAAAAGAAGTCTTTTGTATGCTAGAGGCACAATGATTTCAAAAGTCTAGAGTGGAAAACAGACATTTTTGCCTTTGGGTACCCAAATGGGGGCATCTAAAATGTCTGGTATCCAGTCAGCCAATACTGAGAATACTGAAAACCTGCCCTCAGAAACACCAGAGGAAAGCTGCCAAATTTAGGAACCCTTCCATTACAAATCAGTTCTTGCTGGCTTATTTTGGAAAAACTCACATATCATCCCCACTGCGAAATGCTTTCTGAAGGTTTGTATGGCCATGAATATCCTTTGTACTTGGGGTCAGACACTAAACTCCCCCAAACTGAAACCCTACCTAGCACATTCCCACCCTGGCAGGAGTACTGGCTTTGAAATGGAAAGTTTTATGACGCAACCCTAAGTTGGAGTAATGTGGGTGTTAGGGAGGAGTGTGAGGTAGGAATTCTTTGAATCAGTCTTCTAATCCTTGGGAAGGGGATGTAGAAAAGATTAACTTTCCATATCAAGTTTCATTCACTGAAAGGATTTGGGAGATAAAACTCATAAACCATGAAAGCACAGATACAATGTGGGTGAAAGGGTTAAAGGACTGAAGAAGACTCAGTAATTCTCAGAAATGGGGACCAGATGTTTTTGACTTTTAAAAAAACACCCCTACTCACCTTTCTGATACTGTGAATTATTCTGTTGAGATCAATGAGGCATTACTGAGGAAGTAATTTCTTTTCCATGGTTTCTCCTGTTTGTATCAATAAGTACAAGGTGGGGGGGAAATAACAAGGGTACATTAATAATAACAAGAGCAGTTCTCACCTGGTATAAGTTGGCATAGCTCCGTAGAAGAGTTCTGATTTACAGCAGATGGGATCTCTCCATCAGTGTGGCTGCCTATACCCTGTGATACAGTAAAAGCCTGTACAGACTATGTCATGTTGCTCAATATTTTGTCTATTCAAGGCTGTGCCATGTCAAATGCTGTGCTGAAAGGTGTGCCAGTGCAGAATCAGGCCTGCTGCAAACATGGGAGCTCTGAAATCCAAGCAGGAAAGAGCTGCAGACCTAAGAATGGGAAAAGGTGTGGCAATAGCATTGGTCAGTGCAATGTAAATGGGTAGAGATCTTCAGTTATTAGGGAAAAAAATGAAGGGTTATGTGGAACTGAATGACTGCTAGGCAGAAGAAAAATCTGTCTAATTTTTTGTTTCATCTCACATTAAAATCAGCCAAAAAAGAAGGATGGAGAGGAAACAGGAGCTGGGTTGCAGTTTACCTATAACAGATAGATCACCTTAGACCTGTTCAGTCCAGTCTGATTCCTTCCCCATCATGACTCACTTGTGCATACTCACGAAGGGGTGCTGAATTTGGCAGGCAAAACACAGTCACATCACATTTGATAAATCCAGTTGGCTCAGTTTAATCTGCATCCAAAAATACTGTCTGTGTGATGAACAGGATGGACTGGGAAGTCGAGAGACATTTCAATGCCAAAAATGATTGCACTCATCAGCATTATCTTGAGCATCCAATTCATCCTTTCTGTCCAGTACCCAAAGTGGACTGATGGTCTCTTTTCCTAGGGGCAGGGAATTCTAGTGGCAGCAGAGAGACACATGGAGGCAGGTTATGCCTCTTATATTCAGACACTGAGCACTGTGGGAGCAGTGAGGCTGCTGGATGCTTCCCACCACAGGCACTTGGAGCAGCATGGCAGGGAAGGTGTGGGAAAACTGGCCAAGCAAAACCCTTGGGTTGCATTGATTGAAGCTGCCCCTCTGGCTAATGGCTGAGAAATTTGTTTTAAACAATGTGAGATAGTCCCAAAGGGATGACATGGAGGTGGCACAGGGCAGAAGGAAACAGCATGATGGCAAACCCATAGCATTATTCTGGTCTGGGATGGGGTTTACCTTGGGGTGCTCACTCAGCCCTGTGACACGCAGCTTTTCCTACGGGACAGCTTTTTTCAGGGAATGTCCACCATTTCCCAAGCTTCTTGCTTCAATGGCAACAGTAAGGTGACTTCAGAAAGAGGAGGCTTAAGCCAGAGCTGGTAGCTTCTGAAAATATTTATATCTTTATAACTCACCCAAATACTTACGATTTTATGCTTGTGGTTTAATTATTGTATTTTTATAATTTTGTAATAATTTTATAATTTATTGTCTACCTAGGTGACTTGATATCTGGGTGTGTTTTATCTACCTTCATTTTCTTTTGCTCTGCTCACCCAGGTATTTTTATTCTGTTTTGTTATCCCTTAGGAAGATATATCACAGATGATGCCCTGCCACTGAATACATCTTTAACTGATGTATATTTAATATTCTTTTTCTCAACTCTCTTGATTTACTGACTCTTTTTATCCCCTGTGATAATAACTAGTCAATGTATTACCTTGAGATTTTTCTTCCAAAATTTTCTCATTCCCTTTACATGAACCTAAATATAGGTTGGCCAATGGCCAAGTAATTTTCCATATCAGCAACCTCTCTGCTTGCGTGCAGTCAGGAGAGATGTGCCTCTTGTAAAGTCTGCTTTTCTCTAAAATCTGGAGTTCTTGTACTCTGAAAAATCCCCAAACTTTCTATTTAAAATTAGCTGGTCAACCACGTGTTGGCTTCCTGCTTTTGATTTCATTATTTTCATGCACATTTGTCCAGATTGCCCCACCACTACTTAATACCACTTAATACCAAAGTAATACTTCTTTTCTAAAACTGGTCTCAGTGAACTCAGTGATAAATTCATGATGTCAGGTATCATGAAGATGAAGGGTGGCAAAATTTCATTCCAATTGATATGAATTTTTCCACCATCTTTGACACTACTCTTGGAAGCTGTTGAATATGGATTGGTGAGCTAAAGTTAATGGATGATTTTGTTGTAGTGGTCCGTGATCCTCGAAATAAAACCCTGAAATGAGCAGTNAAAAAAAAAAAAAAGTTATAAGCAAAGTTTGCTGGTAGAGGGAAGAGGCTATTCAAAGGATTAAAGCAATCTCTTAGGATGATATGGTTGAAGTGGTTCTGTGTGCTCCGTTGCAGGCAATTCTTGAGCATGCACAGCAACAAAAGGAGGCAGAAAGCAGCAGTGAAAATGTAGTTGAAAACATGTGTAGCAGGAAGGGACTTTTGGCACATAATAGCACGAAAAGGTCATGCCAGTGTGTGTGGGTGGTGGAAGACACCACAGAGACCAGCACCCTCACAGAGCTATAGGGATGATATTTATCACCAGACTCTGTAAATACCAAAACAAAGGCACAAAAGGAGACAAAGGGGACTGACTCTTTCAGAAGATAAGATCAAGTGCAGAACAGGGGGAGAAAAAGGGGCCAGTCGTTGAGGTGGGAGTTACAAGGTGCAAATAAACTTCTTCAGTGAAGGGACATTAAGGACCTCTGGTGGCATGATCACGATGACAGATGAAGGATATATGGTAGGTCTTTGTCAAGGAAAAAAATCCTGTTTCCTCAGGAATATAAGATTGTACTTCTCTGGATTTTCAATGCTCCATGTTAAAAAAATCTGTAATGTATGAGGTAAACCGGCCTCAGCCTCTTACAGAAGACCCTTCAGTTGTAACTAATCTACCATGAAGGGACAGATACACTTTTATCACTGTTGAGTGAACGATGGAGTCAATAATACTCTAAAATGCAAGGCTTAATATAGGTAGAACTCAGGCCCAGCAAATATGAGGGATTTTTTTGCATCTTTTCTTTCTAAACAGTGACTGTCTTCTTCAAGACATCATAAAAAGACATTTCCAGCAATGAGCAATTTCCCTAACTAACATGAACTGGGAAAATTCCAATATCTTCTATGGAATTTCCAACCGTATGGCCCAGCAGGGACTGGAGCTTTCTGAGTCCAAAGCATTAATGGAAAGCAAGACCCGTGGCTATTGCAGAGGAAATGATATTAATAAAAATATTTCAGAAAATTCTGGATTCTGTCCAGTCAGACGGATGTTTTTATTATGTTTAAATACTCACGTCAGGGTCTCATTTACTGCAGACTTTTAGGAGAGCAAGGGACATTCCTGAATGCCATGTTCCATATTTTTCCATTCTGTCTCAGACACATTTGATTTAATTTCATCAAGGGAGACACTATTCTCCATAAAAGTTAATCTACTGTCACTTTTTACAGTGCTGTTTTTCCTTTCTGAATAATAATAAAAGTATTTATCTCTTCTTTAGAGAATCCCATGAGTCAGTGTGAAGGACTACCTGGAGGAACAGCATGGCCCTTACATTTGGCAGATAGGGCACTGAGGCAGAGGGAAATGATTTATTCAGAATCACCCAACAGTCAATCCCTGAAGCAGAGCTGGGGGCAGGATCCAAACCTCTAAAATCTCAGAGCAATGAGCAAGCACATATGTCTCACCTGAACTCAAAGACGAGGGAAAGCTAGATTTGCATAGATTTTGACTCAAAGTGTGTGTTTTGGAGAGAAGCTGCTTTAGGTTATGAGTTCCCTCTAATAGTAGAGGAAACTGTTGGACTCTAGAGTCCCCCTGCTAAGCCAACATAGATCATACATATTTACACATTTACATGTGTATACTTGCATGTGCATTTTAAGCTGGGTGGGTCATTAGGGATTCCTAAACTTGGATTCAGAAGCTGTTTTCTTCTCTCCTCATATGGTCAATGTCATCTTCATGGCAGTGCACCTGAGGAAAGAGGATGCCCTGTGACGTGACCTGATGAATGGATGGGTCCTTTTTTTGTTTGACCCCCTTCCACCTAACACAACATAATGCAGAAACTTTGCTCATGAAACAATATGAAGTCTACAGGTAAAAAACCTCTCCATACAAATATTTAGACCGTGTGAATTCCAATACTCCAAGGTGTAATGCATTCCAACTTCAAGAACATCTTCAAATGTTCCAGTACCAAACAGAAGAAATCACTCTCAATGTGTGGGAAATTCCATAATTTCAAAATTTGTTTTGGTAGTTAGAAATTGTGATATTTCATGGAGTGGAAAGCAAGCTGTTTTAAAGGAAACCTAGAAACACACTTATCAAAAGGGAGGTCACTAGTCTGAGCCATTTGGCACAGGTGGGGAGTCAGCTGGCCTGAGGTATACAGCCTTGACCACCACACTTTAAAAAAAACCAAAAGTAATAAACCATTTGGAAAGCATCCAGAGGAGAGTAACACGAAGGAAAAGAGGTTTAAGAAAACATGACCTATAATGAAAAGTTGAAGGAATTGAGTTTGTTTAGTCTAGGAAAGCAGTGAAGGAAGGGAGGCATGGTATGAGTCTTTAAACGTGTAATAGGGTTTTTAAAGGAGGACAGTGATCAATTGTGCTCTGTGTCCACTGCTAGTAGGACAAGAGGGAATGGGCTTAATTTGCAATGGGAAGAGTTTAAGGTTAGTTATAAAAAAATTCTTCTAACTCCAGGGAGAGGAACAACACAACCTTGATGGGCTGAAGAATCATTACCACTGGAGCTTTTTCAAAGCAAGTTAGATACGTATCTGTCAAGGATGGTCTAGAAATATGTGTTGTTATGTTAGAGCAAAGGGTTAGGGTGGAAGCCCTCATGAAATCCTTGCCTCTTTACTCTCTCATCCCACTGTCAAGTGCTTTGGCTTGGTTATGCCCACACATAGTCGTAGAAATCACAGAGTGCATAAAACATCTTGTGCTATTGTGCACCATCATTCTAACTGATGAAGACTACTTGCAAAATGTTAATATTAAAACGAGGAAAACAAAATAAAATAAAGGAAAAAAAATCCAAACAAAGAAAAGAAAGGTCAAACTTAACATTGCATTTAATCTTGGGGTCTTCTTGAAACATTGCCAACAAGAGTATCAGCACAGCCAACTAACTCCCAAGAAACATCTTGATTTTGAGAAATCAGGTTATTTTGATAAAAAAAATTATAACCAATATAATATTAATAAACGCTGCTGCATCAGGGGGGCTGCTGGGCCTTTAAAACCCTATTGGATTTTACTGCATACAGAGAATATTATTTTTAGCAAAGTCTTCACTTCCAGCATGGTGAATTTGGAATGAGAAATTGTATTTAAAGTATAGAACTTTTTTTCCAGGAATTTCAAAGGGTAGTTCTTGCAGAAGAGTGGACAGATGAGGAGAGTTTTACCTCACTGCTGGTGCAGTTTCAAAGCTGAAGCTAATGAAATCTTGTCAGCAGCTGAAAGAAGATGAGCAGCTGTGGGGAACCAGGAAAGTTACCATCTCTCTAAGTGGCACTTAATGTGTTAGGGGTGATGCAGCCTCTGATGATTTCTGTATGCTTGGATGTGAAGAAAAAACCAGAGACTAAAAGTTGCAGAGAATGAAGACCTAATTATCTCTGTCTTTTAAGCCTCTCTGCAAGTTGCATGGAAATTCCTTTTGGGTCAGAGAAGTGCAATTATTCAGTAATCTGTGGAGAGATGTCATCCTATAATCACCTGATGTTTGTTTACCAGCTATTCTCATTAAATTTCCTTTAATTAAGAAGCAGTTACATTGTGTCTGGGGCCCTGTGATTGTCACTGACACTTTCTGAGAGTGGGAGCTGCTCTAGGTTGCAGAAGTGGATGTGCCCCTATTAAAACCATTAGTGTTGGCCTGGGGATGTTGGAAGTGAAAGATGGATCTGATGGACCAATATTTCTTGTATGCCTTAGGATTCTCAGGTTCTTGTTAACATAAGGCTTTATTTTACTGACATTACAGCAATTTCCTGTAAATTACCTTGACCCAGTAAAATTTCAGACTATATGTCACATGACAACACATTCTGAGGTTGTATTTTTAAGGGGATTTGAGTTTTAAGGGGATCTGAGTTAGATGAGACAACACTCATCCTTGGAAATGGGCAGTATGGGGTTACTACAGCCCAACACCAAGAGCTGACCCTTCTGTGTGTAGATGTTTTTTACATAAATCTGTGGGGAAGCCCTGAGTGGTGCACAAGATGTTTGAGCAACTCACTGAGGATGGAGCACCAGACCTGTGCTGTACCAGTGTAGTCACTGCTGGTGACTGGACAGAGTAACACCCCATGGGCGTTGCACACAGATAATGGGGAGTTCAGTTGCAAGGGAAGTTGCTGAGAAAGAATTGGCCAGGAGAATATAAAGTGAAAAACTAATTTTTTGATCAAAACCCTTAAGAAGACGTTAACTAAAACGTGAGGCTCCTGTCGTGTTCTGCCCAAGAACTGCAGCAACAGCACTGAGATGGACACACACAACTTATGCAAAGACCCTTCTGGGGAAATTATTTTTCTTCTTTTGACTACAGTAAAAAAAACCCTGAGTGTGTCTGAGTGTTGGATGTATAACCCCCAAAGCAAATAATTCATAATGAATGCCCTGTCCCATTTTAATTCATTCAGTGTTGTCTCTGTATGGCAGGATGTCTAGAGGCCAAACACTGTTCCCATAATGTTGGTGCAGTCCCATTGATACATTGATTTCAGGAGGTCACACCAGATTATCATAATGGCTCCTCCGGGCCACAAAAATCTATGAATACGAAAGCATGGGAGAACAAGTTCAGGAGAATGTAGAAAACTTAACTCTGTATTTTTGTCTGGAGAAGAGAGGGGAGTGTGAGGGACTTTTGAACATGAATGTGAACTTTTCAGGTTGGTACATGTTGAAAGCTGCTACTATTTGATGGCTCTAGGGTAGTTTATGTGAAACCAGCTGGAGATCTCAGTGCAGTTCCTTGGAGCTAAAAGCAGTGAAGTCAAAAGAGAGGCTTCATTGACTTCAAAAGGTCTCAAATCTGGTACTCAGTGGCTAAATATCCACAAGAACATCAAACTGTCCTCTGTATGATGTCTCCCACATTCATTTTAACCCTCACGTTTTTCTCCCTGCTAACACAACCCAGCTTTATCTGAATATCTGCTTTGAAACACAGGGAAAAACAATGACTCCCTTTTAAAAATGGCCTTTCGAATGGGCACCAGAGTAATAAAAGATTGACAGTCTCTAAAATCAAATGTTCCAGGGAGAACTGATTGAATTTCCTCCATAAAACTCTCTTAAATACCCACATCCCTTCTCCAGGGACAAGTTTTCCATAAACAGGCAACATTCTTTTGTTGTTGTTGTATTTTTAACAGTCTTGTACAATATCTTGTCAAGATGTCATCAATACAATTGCTTTGACATTTTTAGTGCAGCATTTGGAAGGCAGGTTGGGTTTTTCAGTCTGGCAAGCCAATATAAGTCAGTCTCTGATACTTAATTTCTCTATGAGATCCTTCACTTCTATTATAAACAGATCCAGCAGTTGAGAGATAAATTTCTTGGTAACAGTTTGGACTTTTTTATGAACCACCTGCAAGTTTTCTGCAAACAACATGTTTTATGGGAGCTCAAGGCAATGTTCACCCATCAAGACCTGACAGTAAGAAGTGGATGAATGAGGCCTTATCTCAGCCACACATGTAACCTTCTGTGTCCCCTGGCTTGACCTCCCTCTGCACTCATTTATGAAAATGATTCATCTTTAAAGAGCTTCCTCGCTCTGCCTGGAGGCTGTAGATCTTTCTGCACTGGACTTGTGCGGGCTGAGGTTATAAACTTCAGCGTGGAAGGCATACAGAGGGGTTTAGTTTTGAACATTAGGGGGAAAAAATGTGTACATTGTGTACACACTTGAAGAGGCAGGTTAAAATACAGACAGTTAAAAAAACCCAATTTGTGAATACTGAGAATTTTAAAAACGGGATGGCTGGAAAAGTGGGTTTCTTATTAGGGTCATGATAGATAGTTTGTTTATGATCAAACTATTTTTAAAGCTATTTGTTGTCATTGTTTTTCTTCCTTATTTTATGTGTGTGTGTTTTTTTTTTCCCCCCCTATGGAGAATAAGGAATATAAAAAAAATGCATTTCTAATCATTATTGCTTTCTGACTCTCAGACATTCACACTAGAATGTACCCCAGATCCAACAACTGGGGAAAAACCAGAACAGCACAATCCTTCATGACAAAATAATCTCTTGTAGCACTGTAAATAATAATTTTAAAAGTCAGCAAAAAAAGCATTCTGCTGAATTTTTAGCAGTATTCAAATATCTGAAATACTAAACATATGTTAATGAAAAACTTCCCCATGTCTCAAGCTTATTTCTGCCCTTTCTCTGTTACAGGAAGTAAACTCCTGGTCTTCTCAGCAAGCCTGAACATCTAAGATTTAGCAGTAAAAATAACCTTTAAAAAATAAAAGCTGCTGTTGGCTTCTAAGTTGAGTTATGAGTTTGAGTTTCTTGGGTAGAATACTTTTCATATTAGTTTAGGATTTGTCTCCTATATATAAACGAGCTACCCAAAATGTAATCCAAAATGCTTGATCATCCATGCAGGAAAAAACCCCAACCCTCACCTATTCTGGGATATCATTTAAGCCTGAGAGCATTTATTCAGCTGGGCAGAGTTTGGGTTGGAGCCTGATTTGAATTTGCTTTGAGGTGAAACCTTTTCTTAGGGAAGACATGAGCAAAAAGTTCCTCCAGCACTGATAGTCCCCACACAGTGTCCTTTTCACAGTTTCTTCCCTGAGATCAGGGCAAACCTTCTCACCACTGACACAGCAAAGAGACACAGAGTCCAAGAGAATTTAAGCTGAAAGCCCTTGAGCTGTGTCCTCAGAAAGATGTATGTGAGGGCAGATGGAAGCTGGTCATGCTCATATTGGTAGAACTTTTCTGTGGGAATACAGATCTTCAGGTCAGGCAGACCCAGCAGCCAAAAACTAGGATTTGATGAGTAAGACAAATCCCTGGAGATCTTTTTTTGTGTTTGTTGTGAGATGCTGGATGTGGGCCTGAGAGCAAAGTGGAAAGTGTCTGCCCTCACTGACTTGGTCTCCCCATTGTACTTTAACTCCATAAAACAAGAAAATTCTGGTTAGCCTCACAGCCTAGCATGGAGGAACTTCTTGAGGAGAAATAAAAGCATTACAGGAATACCCTTGTTACCTCCTAGCTGGGTACTGTGAATTCTGGAAATTCATAGCTTATGTTAAAACCCCAGAATTTCTGACACTCCTGACATCCCTCAGTGTGGAAAAGAAGTTCCCCCATAGAACCTCTGCTCTGAAGTGATGCAGTGAAGGACACATGCCATTCTGGAGGAGTGTTTACTGCTCCAGAGTAAATAGGACACGAAACACATCTGTGTGTTGCAGCACTTTCTGGGCAGTCAGAACACCAATACCTTTCACCAGCTGACCATTTAAAAACTCCTGCTGTCTTTTCTGCTCCCCCTACATGACTGAGGTTTTATAGACCTTGTTTTAATTGTAATCTTGGACATTAAATTCCATTGGTTCTGGTAAGAGCATTGGCCATTAGCTCAGAGAGCTTTTGTTATTTTCCCTTGTTTATACCTCAATGTATTTATACAGGGCACTTCTAACCCCTATAATCCCTTGTTGCTGAGCATTTCAAAGTCAACAAGCTGTGTTCAGACATGTTGCATTGATGTAGCACTAAAGACACCAGTGAATAACTGATATGTGTGTGCAGGACAATGTGCTGGACTGCAGCGAGGTGATCTGCAAATCACTGTCAGCTCTATTCTGGTTCTCAGCAGAGCTGGGTCAGCTGGATGTGGGCCCTCTGTGATTTGACCCTCAGACCACCCTTTTGTCTCCTCTTTTGAAGCAGATTCTCTGTGTCTCTGATCATCCAAGCAGCTCTTTTCTAAATGTCACTTAATTCACAGTCATAATATACATAGGTTGTCTGTGGTTATGCACATCCAGAATATCCAAGTGAAGCAGTCATTAAACCTCCAATGCAAGCTATTTCTCCTAGTTCCATAAATCACGAAGGAGCTTTAACAGTTTTTTGTTGAAAACTGGTGAAGCTGAAGATGTTTGGGGTGGGGTTTGTTGCTGGGGATTTTTGTTCAGTTTGTGTGTTTTGCAAAATCATTATTGAACATAAATCTCAGCTTCCTATCCAGCACTTGACTGGGGAAGCCTGGTTTATTCACAGACTGTCTGTCATTAGCACATAGCTTTGAGGGTTAGTAGTAGAACTCAGAAGTCTTGTGATTGTGTTTATAGTACTTGACTGGGCATATTTAATGTGCTTAAGATGAGGTAAAATTGAATGTATTTGATTCAACTATTTCCTGGAGAGAGCTGATTTTCAGCTGGAGGGAGGGATGGACAGAGACAGCCAGCCAGCAGAGCTCTCATATGTAAAAGGTGATAAACAGCCTACCTCAGGAACAAGAAGTTTGGCAGCTTTAACAGATCAGATGTGTGTTAGTCGTGCTAAATAAACTAAACTGATTCAGGGAGGCTGCAGATATCAAAGATCCTGGATAGCCATGAATAAGGATTAAAGCTTATTTTCTGTTCTAAACTATTCCAGCCCTTCTGTTATTGGTGTGGTATCAAAGATCTACATCTATATCTAAAGGACTTACGTATCACAGCTCTGAATTCAGTAGCTTCTCATTCTTAGGAGCTTTGTTGACATGGAGTTGTCCAATTTAGGCAAGAAAGCTTCTTATGCAATACACTGGGCATCAAGCACTTCTGAAAGGGTTTGCCATGTGACAGCACAAGATAAAACTCAGTGTAAGGGCAGGAAGGCTAGGGGTAGGTGTGAGGCTTTGTGCTCTTCTCTTCTTGGAAGCCAGGTGCCCAACTCCAGATTTGGAGGCAGATGCTGTCTTTCATTCAGGTTTCACAGGCTTGTCCGTCCATGAGCTACACCTCCAACAGTCAGCTGGAACACTCACTTGATATCTTGGAAACTCTTTTTCAGATCTACCCATTTTTATTGGAAGAGATCTGTGTCCCACCTGAAAGGATTAAAAGTTAAAATAAGGGGCCATTCTGTCTTCTTTGGACATTTCATCCAAAGGTGGAGCACAAAAGACACTGATGACCAGAGTAATCTCTGCATTTCTAGCTTCACCAAGTAAAAAGTAAGAGGTGAAAAACCTTGATGCAGATCCTTTACTGCCTGTTAAGGATATTGGGGCTTTGAACTGGGGTCAAAGCCAGCTGTACATTTGTACATTTTTATACATAGTACATATTTATGTATTTTTGTATATTTACACATATTACAAAGTCAGCTATGGATTTGATCAGCCAGCTATGGACATTACCATCCCATGCAGGGTTTGCTGAAAAGAGAACTACATGATTTCTATAACTTCCTACTTCTTTTTGTTGATTTCCTCACAGCCTTTGAGATCAGGTTTGTGCCTGTGCAAAGAAAAAATCTGGAGCACTACAACATCAGTGAATTTGTCAGTGATTTGCAACACCTTAAGGAGCAACTCTCTCTCTTCCAGAACTGGGATAGTGCTACTCAATGGCTAATTTTGGTGCTTTCAAAATGACAAGCAAAGAGCTTATGAATCACCTCTCATTTCACATTTCCCACTTCTAATCCTCTGAGAGGTGTTTGGCAGAAGCAATGGCATGACAGAAAGGACAACAGCCACAGGGCCTTTTTTTGGGCACAGGGATATTTTCTGCCTGTTTCCTGTTTCATAGAATACCAAACCTGAACCATGGGAAGAAGGTGGATGGCCACTGCATGAGCTTCCTGTGCCTGATTGCCACGCAGGCTGGGAGTTTTCACCCTCGTTTGTTTAGATAGCTGCCTCTGATCATCTCAACTTTCTTATTTATTGGCACGCTGACAGCATGCCAGTGGCAAGACAACTCCCTCCAGGAGTTCCCATCATTTGGATCACAGCTTCCTCCCTCTCCACCTACTGCAGCTATTAGGCACATCCAATATACACCTCAGCATGCATGCACTAAACTGCCTGGGTGAACCCAAGGAGCAGCCAACTCTGAATACAAAACAGGCTTCCAAATAATAATAATACCCGTGGAGCCTGAAGGGTTGCCTTCCTTGCCCAAAAGGCTTTTTAGGGGTTCTGGGAAGGGAAAGGAATGGCTTTTGAAACCGAGGTTAAATCCTGCAGTGAAGATTTTAATTTCTGAGTGCCTCCACACTTTTGGGGTGCTCAGTTTGGAGCACCGGCACTGGACCTGAAGCTAAGCCACATCTTTAGCTGTGAGATCCCATGGGATGGGGGTGTTCATCACTCAGCCAGACCTCATGGCTCTCTGTTGCAGTGGCTCTCTGGCTCCTCACCACCAAAGTGTTAACTTAACCCACAAAAATGGCTAAGCCTGCGGGACCCAGAGGTTGGCTAACGAGGATTTTAGCTCATGCAGATGCAGGAGTATTCCAGTGCAGGACAGGACTTGTTCTGTACACTAACTCTCCTCAAACCCAGCTGCTAGTAAATGGTAGTGAGGGGGGGATATTTTCCCTCCTTTCAAAACAACAGACTATCAATTAGAGCATCAGGCAGTGCTTTCAGGATGGAGGCACTTTTCCTAGACTTTTCTCCACTTTCCCTCATTACCAGGCAAAGTTCTGGTTGGGGAGGCACTGGGTAGGCTTGCCAAGTGCCAGAAATATCAGGAATAAAAAACTTGGGGGATTTCCTGGCCAATTTTCACGTAGTCAAACATCTCAAATGTGTGCTTCTGCTTCTGAATCACTATTTAGTGCTGGGGTAGTTATTTAGACAGCTCAGAGAGTTTAAAGAGAGAGATACACCACTTTTTTACACAAGACTGCCCATGTCACCAACTGGAGCATGAGGAGGAGAGGTGCCTCTGAGAGCCCACTGTGCCCTCCTCTATCCAGGCAGCCAGAAAGCTTCAATTTTCTATACCTTCCAGGCAGAAAACTGGGAAGCTAAACTGCCTCAAAAGAAAAGTGTTTAGCAATACACTCATTTTCAGATTACTTACTGCTCTAAGTGGAGTAAGAGCATTCGAGGTGAATAGTATGAAGTGGCCATCACTTGATCTGCTCCTTGAATAAGACAGCTGTGTGAAACAAGGACACAAAAAGAGCTGTATCAGCTATACAGGGATCCATCTAAAATATGTAGTTCTTTCTGACAGGGGCAAAAAATTAATACATGCTTGGGGAAAAGTAAAATAGCAAAGTGAGAGTTCCTCAGAGCACTCTCACAACATCTTGAGATTTGCATTGCAGCGTCTTCCGGAGCCAGAGGTAATGTCTTTGTATTTAATAGCTCTTGAAGAATTTTTCTTTCATGAACTTGTCCAGTCCTTTTTGAACCCATGTAAATTTACAGCATCCACAACATCCTGTGGCAAGGAGCTCCACGGCTTAATTATACATTGTATGAAGAATCATTTCCCTTTGTTTGTTTTGAACCCGTCTCCTCCATGTTCCATTTGATGTCCCCTTGCTCTTGTTTTGGAAAAGACAGAGAACAATTGCTCATCATTTCCATGCCTCTTTGATTTCACAGATCTCTGTCATCTACCCCTCATTCACAACCTGGTCCTTAATGAGCAATCTGAGGCTATCACACTGACTCTTGATTGCTTAAAATTGTTCTTCCCACCTAATGGGAATCCACATTGGGCAGGGAGAAGTGAAAGGGTGTTTAGAATGAGGAAGAATAAAATGTCTGGGTGGATTTGTAATATCAGCAACCATCACCATTTACAGCGAGCAATCTTTGATCTGTGGGTACTTGGGAAATTCCTCTCAACCATCTGTCTGAGGAATTATGAAGGAGTTCCCTGTCTTGCAAGTACGCTGCAAAAGCAATCAGAGGATAACACCACATCTAAATCTGCTTATCAAAACCACTATCAGGAAGAGATGACAAAAATATACTATATGTTTACCAAAAGATCAGCTCTCTTTGTTAACTTTTGGTTCAAATTATATAGCCAGTAGACACTTAACATGTTATCTCCTTGAGATATCAGCGATATTGTATTACAACATTACAGAGAGCTTTATAGACTAGTGACAAGAAGCTGAGAGTTTCTCAACTGACATATAATTATCTAATGTGCTTGATGTGCCAAAAATTGCTACTCTACATGGGTGAACAGAAAGCGCAGAAACAGAAAATAGCTGAAGGATTTGGAAGGAAGGTAGAAAAAACAGTCTTTATAGCAGGGGTTGTTTCTCAGAAAAAATACCTCTGGAAAATAATAAATCCCTATTTTTAAAATAATAAATACAATTTTAATCTTTGAAAGCGCTCAACAATTTATATTAAGCATGAATTAATTGCTAAAGGTCTGACAGATTCAGAAAACCAACCTATTCGTTTGTTCTGAGGTTCACAGTCTAGAAGGAATTTCTAACAGCAAAAGCTGAGCCTATGTCCAGACAATTCCAAGCTCAGGAGTCTTTGGAGAAGCACTAGGTAGAGGAGAGAACACGGGAAATGTTTGGTGTTGGGACAAGTGGTCGGAGCAGTTTAACTCATGCCGGGCTGTTTGCGCAGCTGCGTTTGCAACATCAAATGATTGCGTGCTCCTGCCTGGCCCATGTGATTTGTTCCCAGGTTACCTCAATCTCACTAATTGCTGTCCTGAAGATTTAGCAAGATTCCAAGAAACAGTTGGAGGCTTTTCCAGGTGGCTAGAGAAAGGAAGGGGAAGATGCATTTCTTTCTCAGAGATCTAAACTTGGTGAAATTACAAATAGGTATTCAATAAAAGCAAAAATGGGTAGGTAGTTCTTCTTTTTCATGTAAATGACTATAGTTTTTTCACATGCACTTGAACCCAGCCACTGGTAGAGAAAATATCATATTCCATATAAACCTGCAGGATCCAGGAGGTCAGCGTTTATAGTCCTGCAGCAGACTGACCTTTATTTAAATGCTCATCAGAATAGAGCGAACATGAGACCCAGATTTTCAAAGTTATTCAGACATCTCTCCCTGTTTAATTGGCACACTTGAATACATTCTGAGATCTGTACACAAATATTATGGATTATTTTAAAGGGAAAAAACCCTCTTTTTTTTTTTTTTTTTTTTTTTTTAGGTGAGTTCAAATGATCCAAAATTCAAAACAATAATCCAAACTTTTCACTTTAAGGCAGGTCATTGCAGAGGTAAAAGTTATTTTCTATGCCTAGAAACATGTTTATCTTTCTGTAATTCTGTCCCTATCCAATGAACCTTCCTTCCAATTTTGATACAACTTACTGTCCCTGCTCCTCATTTAACAATATTTATTCATGTAGTAGAATATATACAAGAACCTGACATGTGTCTTGTGAGAAAACTGCCCTTTATTCTGTGTTGCCCTGTTCTTTCCTTGTCTTTATCCATAAGGATGGACTGCTTTTCATTGCCTGCCTTCTGCTTTGGTTACAACCTTTCTGGAGCAGACCCTTTCTTTTTCTTCCATGTTTCTTTCATCTTTTAAGAAGCAACCAGTGATCTGAGACCAGTTTTGTTTTTTGACATCCTTAAGTTTGGTATGACTGCTGGACTACAAAATGTACAATTCCTAAACATTGCACACATACAGACAGTAAATCATAGTAACAATAAGAACACCTGGGTTCTTGGAAATTGCTCATCCTTACTTGTTGTTGGAAAAAAGAACTTTAACTATCCAACATCTTAAGATACAAACTTGCTTGTCCATGGATAACTCCTCCCTTTTTGTTTTTATTTATTTTTCTTTCCATCTGTTTTTTTTGCAAGATTCTGGTAAATTGAATTCAGTGGTTTTTTTCCTCATGTTTCTCCAGCTGTTTATCTGTCTTTTACTCATTTCAGTTAAATCAGGTGTGGGTAAAATGATACATTTCGCCCTTGCAGATAAAAATGAATCAACTTCTTGCTCTGCTTATTAGTCAAGAAAAAAAAAGAGGGAAAACCAGATTGCATTCTAAACTGCAACTTTTCCCTTAATTACAACTTGAGAACGAAATAAATTCAGCTGCTAGGCAAACAATTATCTTTCTGGGAAATTCTTTATCTTCGTTAGTGTTAATGTGCTTTCTGTGTGTCGGACCACCTGCTTTTCAGAAGTCCCATAAAAGTATTTCTCAAGGGCCCAGCTCTACCCAGCCTGTAGCTGGGGGAGCTGGAGGGATCAAGGCAGACCTACTACTTGCATGATGCAATTGCCAAGCAGAACTGCAGTTCTTATCCTTCAGGGCCAGCATACCTCACAAGAATCACAGAAAAGGTAACTAGGAGCCTTGCTGCATAGTAGGCTGGAAAAGGAGGAACCTGAGACAGCTCTGATTCCTGTTTTGGCAGAGGGTCATCAAGAATTTGGGGTGGTCTATGACTTACATGTGTCTTTATTTCCCAAAGCCTCACACATGTGATTTGCAATGCCTCCTGGGATTTAATATGACTGCTGAAAATCAGTTCTGTCATTCCAGCATGGAATTTTGGGTAAAAGATGCAGGAAAAGTTGAGCTTTTTGTAGCCTCATGAATGTTTGAACATCTAACAGGTTTCCTGTGCCAAAAGGGACAAGACAAATGTAGGGAAAATGCTCTACAGCCTCCAAAATTTTAATTTGCAGGGTGAGGTGGGAAAAAGGGAGGTCTGACTTCAACAGGCTGGTCTGGTGGGCTCCCTGAGTCCCTCACAGCAGCTCTGCAAACCCACTCCTTCTTGTTGACTCAGTAATTGCTCTTTCCCTCATTTTCCAGAGGGGAGGAAGGGAAAAGGGAAGGTAATGTGACCTTTGGTATTTTGAAATAGCATGATGAGTATGCGCATCTTCAAAGGACACAACTGTTGAAGAACAGCTGGGGATGGTGGTGGGAACAGCCTCCCCCTGACATTCAGGCCTGGTGGAGGAACAAGAAGAACCTGCAGAGCTCGTGAGAAGCAGTGGGGAAAACTAGGAGTGGCCAGAACAGCCTCATTGTCCCCTTTCATTATATCTGAGATTGACCTTTATTAGTTGCCTCTGGGTATGGAATGGGCTGAGCTGAAGCTCTTCAGAGGAGGTAGAACCCAAGCACCCATGCAAAGCATGGAAAAGGAGGAGGCAGGGTGAACGGGAAAGCCAAAGGGAGATTGCACTGAGTGCTGATGTTCTCCCTTGAGGGCCCTGACTAATCACTGTAGGAGCTAAGCACGCTTTTAAGGACTCAGCTTTCCAACATCTGGGTAGAACAGGAAAAGATTATTACTCCTGTTCATGTGAAACAGGAATGGTGAAGCAGAAGACTTCTGAATGCCCCTGAGGAGGCTGGTCAGAGAAATTAAATTCTAATTATCCACCAGAATCACTGCTTAATGGAAATTGAGGGTTTTTACAAACACCAGCTTTTCTGGAGTTGGGGGG
>VXAC01003221.1:157068-227492 GCA_013399225.1 Rhipidura dahli | reverse complement strand
GGTGGGAATAAAGGGGAAAACGATACAATCTGAAGGAACACGTTTGAGTCTTGGAAAAAGAAAATAATGTTATTTCTCATTGTACACAAAATAATTTTTAAACAGACTACCTGTAAAAGAAAAATCTAGAGCAGAGACAGAATAAGCAGAAAATTGAAAGCATTTGACTGAATCCAACCATGAAGGAGAAAAAAAAGTAAGAATAAGTTTGTGTCCTCTGAGAATGTCTTGTAAAACATTACAAGATATTGCCTGGCAGAGGCAGTTGGACGAAATGATCCCCAGTCATCTCCCCAGCCCTTACACATTAGGTGATTCTGTGATCACCACCAGCACAGATAAGTTCTCTCACCAGTATGAATGTGTAAAATCTTTGAAAATCAAAAATAAGCTGATTTTTTATGAGAAGATGACATATGTATGAGGGCTTTGGTCAAAGAAAGGATTCCCAAATAAATCTCTCCTGCTGTGGACTAAGAAAATTCTGTGTGAAGCACTAAGAGAATTTTTAATGGTAGTTCAGGGTAGTTCTTCATGTGATCCTTTTATTAATATCGATCTCATAGACAGCTCCATGAACAGAACCTGAGATTTAGGGCAAGATTACATCTCATAATTGATTCTGAATTTGTGACTGGGAGCTTCAGATTCAGTAGGAATATATTCTGGGTTTCACCTCTCTATAGTCCTAAGAAAGGCTGGAGGTTTATTTACTGAGTCCACCACTTCTTTCTGAAGCACAGAAAAGAAGATGAAAGGAGCCCCAACTCCTTCCAGCATGCTCTCCTGCCTCTCCTTCCCTGTACACATTGCTGAGTGCAGCTGGAACAGGGCAAGGCAGATGACTGCCAATGTTTGCTGCTTAAAATCACTCAGCAACAGAAGGGTACTGCTTTCCAGCACCTGTGGAGATATGGTATGGCCATGAGGAGGGAGCAGTGATTGGAAACAGGACTCCTCTCTCCACTTCTTTTGAGGCAAATACAAGCATGGTTGGTGTACCATGATAGGAGTGTCAAGGATAACCTACCTGAATGGAAACTGAGCCTAAACATGTACATTTAAAAAAGTATTCCACAAAACCAAGTGTCATTAATTCTTTAAAACAATGCACTGAATATAGAAAGAGAAGAAAAAAGCATTTAAATAAGCCTTTTACTTCACTCTAAGTAATTATTTGCTGCAAATGGGACTTATTTTCAACGCAAGAAGAATTTGGTGACTCAGAGTCCCCTCAGCACTGGGCTTGAAGACATAAGGTACCTTCATCTCCCTTCAGAGCAGCTGCCATGGCCTGCAGGCCTGTTGAGATCCTCTGAGATCAGGGGTGGACACTTTAAAGGTGGAGAAGCCTCATTCTGCTGTTCCTGCTAATGCCTCCAGCACTGCTGTCCTTCCCTCAGGGGGTGTAGTGACCTCTGAGGTACAACCTGGGCATCTTGCATGGCTACAATTATTTTCTAATGGTGATCATAAAAAAAGAGCGTGCACCACTCTCTTCTTGCACTTTCACGTGGGCATGTTTTACAAACATGAAGGAATGAAGTTTCACACGAGCCCCGGGAGGTCGGGAGCAGACCCTTACAAAGGAGCAAGGCTCCAGATGGGAGAGGTGTCGGGATGGAGGTTTGTTTCTGGGGAAAGGTAATCATTGTTTTGGGAAACCTGACAACTGTGCCGGGAGGAAAGAGGCTGATGGTGCACAGGCATGTGGAGGCAAGCTCCCTGCTGACAGGGGAGAGCTCCCAGTGCCGGCACCCGAGCCCAGCCATCAATCATGCTGAGGCCACATGAGCACCCGGCGACCAGACAGAGGCAGCACATGATGCAATGGGCACAGGTGTGCAGCCGGCACCCGGGAAAGGCAGCAGGGCTTTGCATACATAACGTGCCTTTCCTCTGAAGTTCTCAAGGCGATTTGCAAGCATTAATTAATTCTCACAACGCCCAGGGATGGTAGGCAAGGCAGTGTCACTGGCAAATTAATTTCATAGCTAGTGTCTTTGATATCACACGCTCATGTGCTCACTGCACAGGATTTGATGTATTACATTACTTCCCCAACACACCTGCTGCCCTTCAGCTCTTCTGCGCAGCATCCTGGATGAAATTATTATTATTTCTATTATTATTATTGCTGTTGTTACTGTTATTATTAGCATTATTACAGCAGGGCTGGTGCTGTGAAGTGGATACCTGCATCTGAAGAGAAAGTCATTGCCCCAGAGAGCTCATAACCTAAACAGGCAAGCTTCGTATTTGTGCAAGTCCCTGCTCGCTCTCCAAGAATGTTGGCTGTAAAATACCTCAGTAAAGTTTGTGCTGGGATTGACAAAGATTGGCCTGTCTGCTGGTTTTTTGGTTTTTTTTTTTTTTTTTGCTGGGCATGAAGATTTTCTCACCTAAAGATCTCCAGAGCTGTGAGAGTGTGGTGCAGCCAGCTGAGAGTCCAGTTGACATCAGGCAGATATGATGTCAATATGGAGAACTGAATATATACAGAGGCTTTCATCAATAAATGACAGTCTCATATAAAATTATCAAAATTAAGTTTTGGTTTTCCTTTTTTTTTCACTTTCAGAGTGAGCTTAAATGGAAAAGGAGTGGGAAATTATGAAGACAAATTTTTCGTAGTAATTGAAACTAGCAGGATATAGAAATTTATCAGCTAGATCTATCTAAAATTTACTGGGCTTGGGAACATAAGGCATATTACCGATTGAATTTTACCAGTCCAGGGATTCTGGACTTTTAATAGCATGCCTCAAAGATTTTTTTCATCCTTCTTCTTCTCTTTTCTTCCTGTTGGTATTTGCTTTTTTACTTTTTTTCCCCCTTTTTTTTCATCCATTCCCCAGTCAGGTGATCGCAGCTAGGAGATATAGATTGCTTCCCTCAGCTGGCCTAAGGCATGCATAAAAAAATCACTTTCATTCAGCAGGATATCTAACCTCTTCATATGTACTGATATATCAGTGCTTTTTTATGTGTGACATAAATATTTATCTACTGGATAACAGGATGCAAGTTCCATGGTTTGCAGCATTGCAGAGCTGACCTTCAGTCTGGAATTCACATGTTTCTTCTGTAATTTATATTACAGGTTAACTTTACACTTTGTCTTTTCTATCTGTGCCCTGGGGAAAGGCAAGTAGTCCAATGTCAGTTCCAAACAATTTGGATTCTGAGTCACACCTCTTCAGAAATTCTGTTCTGTTTTTCGGGCCTGGAACTTGAAAGAAGAAGGAGACCTGGTACCATCACATCCATTGGGTTACTTCATTAATTTGTCATATGGTATTCTGAGATCTGGTTGAGTGCTGATGTTATAGCTTTTGTCTGGGACTGGTCCTTGACTTGGAGAGTTGAATTCTGGCAACTTTAATTTTTTTCTGTCATTACAGATTGGTAGATGTTGTGTGCAGATCACAAATAACACAGGTGTGAGTATGCTCCCTTGTGGTAAGCCATTTTGTTGTCACATCATTTACTCCATTTCTTGCAAAGTTCATGGTGAAATAATTTGTTTTCTAATAAAGATTGTATCAGTCACACTCTGTGATGATCTTTCAGTATGATAAGCATTTTGGCAGGGCATCCCATTAGCTTGGGCAAGAAAAGGAAGCAGAGATGCTACTTTTTTTCTCACCAATAACATTGTGCTGAGAATACCCACCGAGCTCTGGAAGATCCAGGTTCAATCCCTCTTCTGCTTAAGGGGATTTGAACTTGTCTCTCCACTTCCCTGACTGCCCTAACCACTAGGGTAAAGAATATTCCAGGGCAGGGCATTCTCTGTTCCTCATATTGAAACCATTTCACTTTGCATAGGTTAATTAAATATTCATGGGAACAGGAAGATGGCAAACCTATGCAAATGACTATGTATCTTCATGGTATAGTCTTTCATTTGGGAGCAGAGGGCCTGGCTTCCATTACCCACATCAATGAATACTTAAATGAGAAATACAAGAAACATTCATAGAAGCAGGCACAGGAACTGAGGACTTCCCCTTCCAGGTGAATACTAACCACTAAACTAGAAATCATTCTCCCTGTGACACAGGAAATAGTGAAATATATTACACAAATAAAACTGCTCCAACAAGAGAGCTTTAGACAGGTCTGTCTTGAAACCTTGCACTGTGAATATTCACCCATAACTTGAGACTTGGGTTCAAGTTCCTTGAGAAGAAGCTATGAGTTTTAATTACCAAGGTGTGTACAGTCCATCCCTGGTTAAAAAAAGGGCATTGCCACTGTTTCTTGCTCTTGCTTGCCTGCTTAATTTTTTATGCCTTTTTTAGGTGATCAAAGGCTGCTTATGTTGATGAATGGTGTATTTATTATGTACAATGTTTGTTCTGCACCATATTTGGTTGTTGACTTTTTTGGTTGAGTCAGAGGGATGACTGATTGCCTTCTGCACATGCTGCACAGCAGAGGCTTCCCCACCACCGAGAGCTTGTGCTGCTGAAGGGAAACTTGTGTTGTTAATAATTTATTGTATTGGGGCTCACCAGTTGTCTTTTTGGTCAATGACAGCCCCACCAATTTCCAACTAAATCTCCTCTTCATCAGTCCTAGAGGTGAGTTTGGGAAATTCCACTAGGTAGACCTTGCACATGAAGAAGGAAGAGAAATGTTTAGAACAGGTTTATTGGATTTCCATGTCAAAGTTTTAATGGAAGAGGGGCTGCAGGGGTGACTTCCATGAGGACACCACAAACTGCATCCATGTTAGACAGAGTCACTTTGGGCTGGCTCCAGGACAGACCTGCCACTGGACACAGGTGACATTGGTAGCAATAACATATTTAAGAAAGGGCAAAAAATGCTACACAGCAGATGGGAGAACAAAAAAGTAGAAAAAATATGAGACACACAACCCTGCAGATACCAAGGTCAATGAAAAAGGAGGGGGGGGACGTGCTCAAGTCTCCTGCAGTCCATGGAGAAGACTGTGGTGAGGCAGCTGTCCTCTTGCAGCCCATGCAGTTCTCAGTGGAGCTGAGATCCCACTGCAGCTTGAGGAAGACCCCATGTAGGTGGCCATGCCTTGAAGGGAGCTGCAGCCTGTGGAGAAGCCATGCTGGAGCAGACTCCTGGCAGGAGCTGCAGGCCATAGAGAGGATTTCATGCAGAGCAGGTTTCCTGGCAGCACATGTGAAACCTTTGAGAACCATGACAACAGTTTGTAAAGAACTGCATTTAATGTGAAGGACCCACACTGGAGAAGTCCGTAAAGGACAGAAGCTCATAGAAGAGACCCAACTCAAAATCAAGGCAAGAACGTGAGGAGGAAGGAGCAGAAAGGATGAACATCTGAGAACTGATCAAAACCCCCATTTGACATCCACCTGTGCCACTTTGAGGGAGAAGGGAGGAAGGTGTTTTTAGAATGTTCATATTTCTCATTTTCCATCTCTGATTATTTGGCAATAAGTTAAAATAATTTCCCTAAGTCAAGCCTGGTTTTGACCATGACTGTAAGTGATGTCCTTGTCCTTATCTTGACCCATGAGCTTTTAATCATATTTTCTCTCCCAGTTCTAATGAGAAGGGAGAGTAATAGAGCAGCTTGGTGGGCACCTGGCAGCCAGCCAAGGTCAGCCCACCACAAGGCTTTTGTCTCATCTCACTTTAATTATCTACAACAGAGTTGGCCTCATCTGAGCTAATCTGAGCTTTACTGTCAGTCAGTAGAGAGAAACAAGATTTCTAAGTGGCAGTTTAATCTCATCCTAATGGAGACATAAATATAAAGCAGATGAAACTTATCGTTCTAGCTCTTGTTGCTCTGTTGACTGTCAAGGAAGCCTAGAGTGTCTAACTCAGATGTAAGCACCTACATCACAGCTGCCAAGAGTTCAGAAGGTGCCTCCTTCTCCTGCATTTTATGATTTCATGAAGATTTATTTGTGGTCTGTGATTCTGATTGCCCTGGAGACTGGAGATGGTTCTGCATATGCCCAGTGGCAGAAGAGCTCTGTAAAAGGAAAATACGAGCTCTGTTCATAGGATGCAATTCCAAGCAGTGCATAGGATGCAATTCCCAGCCTGGTAACAAAGAGCAGCACTGGTCATACTGCCCCAGATGCAGAGGCAGCACTGATGCTTCAGTCAGGTGCTGGAGTTGTGTTAGAAGCCCTCAGAAAACTCAAGAGCAGAATGACACCGATACAACCATACTCCAGAGTGAGCCTGCTCACACCCAGCTGAGGTCTCCTTTATACACTGCAGAAGTACCAGAAGCTTTATGAGAAGGACATATGACACCTGGGCCTCACTGACAGATGGATTTCAAAGGCACCCAGGACATGAATCTCATTTCAAAAACCAGCACTTATTTTTCTCCCATCTCTGTACAGCTTTAGGAATAAGTTGTTGCAGAAACAAAGCAGTGTTGAAGAAGATACAAACAAAAAGGAAACAAGTGTCATGTCCATTCTCTGCATCTTTATATAACTCTTATTCTTTGTTTTAATTAAAATCAATCTTATTTAATGTAACTAGAGTACGCTCACATCTGGCTTTAATCCCTATATTTTCCTCAATCAGTAGACCATACTTTTGCATTTTCATAAAAACGTGAAGAATCAGGATGAACCCAAGCACACTGATAATGCTGATAATGCTAATAATGCTAATAACCTGGCTTCCCAAAGGCACGGTGCATCATTTCAGATGTTGCAAAGCTGAGTCACTGGCACTGATGTGACTAATCTTAATGATGTGCTTTGATTCCATAATGTGTCACTGTAAAGTTTGACATGTTTGATACATTCATTTCAGCATTCCAGGGGAACTTTCTGTTCCCACAGTGAGTCTACTCACTGGGAAGACAAATTTTCTGTGGGAAAAAAAATCCCAAACCAGCCCTTGAAACATACTAGCTAATTTTCCTTTAAATTTGTCTATGGACCAAATTTTGCCCTCATCAGTGGGATGCAACTTTCATTGAATATACTATTCATGTATCCAAAGGCAAAATTTGTTCCTATCTATCAATCTACCTACTATTTTATCTACTATCTGTCTGCTTAACTCTATTAATTAGTTAATGTTTGTAAAACACTCAAAAGATGTAAAGCCCTATAGAAATGCTAAGTATTATAATTATTGTTATCTGACTGCTGTATCTCTTTACCTATCTAGCTATCTACCTTCTCTATCTATTATAATAACAATAATACTTAACACTTATATAGTGTTCTTAATCTTCAAAGTACTTTACAAACATTAACTAATTAATCTAATCTAGTCATCTTGCAAACAACTCTTTTAACAAACCAGTGGTTGTTTCTGTAAAATAAAATTCTTTGCAAAAAGAAGAATCATACTTTGGGGGGGTTATTTTGTTCAGGTTTGGCTATGATAAGATAATAAATATGTATTAAAGCAAAGCAGCAAGAAGATAGATTAGAAAAACTCCATCACTAGGTAATGCAGAGCTTATAACATGTTGCAGTTACAGACCATGAAGATGTCTCTGGGTCAGTTTATTCCTGAATTCTGTGCTGACTTAGTTTTAATATAGAGAATTCCTGCTACAAAACAGTGATTTTTTTTCCCCTTGTTTCTTATAAAGAGATATTAAATACTTCTACAAGTTCCCTTTTCTAGATTATTCTCTAACTGGAAGCAAGGCCAAGGTTGTCAAATGGAACAGTTCAAGCTGAGCTCTTTAGCCCCACATCTGCAAAGATACTTAGGCAGCTTTTTTAGTCCTTGCAGAAACTGTGGTGATAGTGATGAAGAAATTTCAAATTGCTCATAAGGGCAATGGGGCAAGGAGTCCAAAACCACTGAGGGGAAGAGACCAGCTTACTTTTAAAACAAATGCACCCTGAATAGCTCTGAAGATCTTCTGGACTCACACTGGCACTGAAAACAGACAGTGCTCACTGTGCATTTTCATGGCATCCTGGAGGTGCAAAGTAGAGATCAAAAAGTGTGTGAATGGTTTTTTGGGGCAGACATATGGGTCACCTTTGTGCTTCTAAACAAAGGAAGGTCACACACTCAGATTAAGCACTGCTTGGCAGTGGTCACCCAACTGCCTGACTTGGTTTCAGACTGTAATTTTCAAGAACAATCTTCTAAAGAGAGGGGTAAGAGAGCTGTCCTGTGCCATCTACATTGGGGCTAAGAATCAGCCCTGGCTGCATTACACCTGAGACGGAAGGTACAGAAATAATGAAAGCTTATCCAGACTTTATGTGGCTTATAACACCCCCAGCACCAGAAAAAAATGAAACAAAATGAAACGAAACAAAAACAAATAGAAAAAAATTCCATTTTCCACTTGATAAAAGGGTAGGCTTTTCCTTATATATATTTTTTTTTATGCTGTGTTGTTTTATTCTTCTTCTTCTTCTTCTACTCCTTCTTCTTCTTCCTCCCCTTCTTCTTCTCCTTCTCCTTCTCCTTCTCCTTCTCCTTCTCCTTCTCCTTCTCCTTCTCCTTCTCCTTCTCCTTCTCCTTCTCCTTCTCCTTCTCCTTCTCCTTCTCCTTCTCCTTCTCCTTCTCCTTCTCCTTCTCCTTCTCCTTCTCCTTCTCCTTCTCCTTCTNCTCCTCCTCCTCCTCCTCCTCCTCCTTCTCCTTCTCCTTCTCTTCTCCTTCTCTTCTCCTTTTTGATATTTTTCTCTCTGTCCTACATATATATTGACATAGACATAATGTGCAGGTACAGTTATGGTAAGAGCTAACCTAAAAAAGTGATTTTTCAGCAATTTTCCAACATCTCTTCCTCCAGCAGCTAGGTTAACATAAAACATACCTCCTCCAACTAAAAAAATCAACAAAATTTTATATTGCATTCTCAGGCTCTCTTGCAGCTATGGATACATCTGTCGAGGTAAAGGCTCAAAGAACCACTTTACCATTGCAAAAGATTTCAGAAGTACAGCTGCAATTTGTGGAACTGAGCTGTCATCCTGCAATAGGTATGTTTTTAAATGAAAAATGAAACAAAATGAAACAGAACAAGTGTCATTAAAGGCAGCAACAGAGGGCTGAATTCAGGTTTGTACATCATTCATCCTGTCATCTGGAATAGAATGGCATATTGAGTTGGAGCAATTACAGGCAAATCAGGCTTCCAATACAATCAATGCAATAAGCAGCTGTGCTGTTTGTGTTACAGATTCACAGATGATCTGAATGTGGTTCCTGTCAGTCAGGCATGACAGCCAGCTAGGCTGAAATCCAGGTGATGTGGGCTCAGCCACACACCCGCCGAGTCACCTTGTACACAAGACCTAATCTAACCCCCACCTTCACATCTTATTTTTTCTCCAGCAGTGCACTTCATAAATACAGTGCTTTGATGGTCTTAAATTTTATACCCAGCAGGGCTTGAAAATGAGAGTGCTTAGTTGAAGCTATGGTTGCAAATGAGAAACATATACTCAGCTGACATCTACTAATAAGGGGTGCACTGAGGTGCAAGGTGTATACAAACCTATAATTAAAGGTTGAGGTTGGAAAAAAAATTGGATCATGAATCTGGGAAACTTTGTCTGGAAAGGGTGAAGATATCACTGTGTGTTTGAAAAATATTAGCCTCTTGGAACGCACTTGCAGAGGTGACATATCTCAAAGGTTGACAAGTGAAGCTGATGCAGAAGGGACTTGGATCCTCTTTAGAGCAGCAGTAAAGGAATTATAAATTATTTGATTTTGGATAGGTGGGATGGGGCTCCGTGTTCTCACCTTGACCCCTGTATTCACTACAGAGTGTCTTTAACAAAGTGTTTTAACAAATACAACTACAGCTCCTCCTCCTCCCACCTCCTCCTCTCTACTCCTTAGAAGGGTTCCTGGAATGTTTCTTAGGGAAGGGGAAAAAAGCCCCCCTGTAGCAGAGACCACAAAACTCCACATGCAGAAACTCAAACCTCCTGGTTTGTTTGAATTCAAGGCACTTTGCAGAGCAACTGTTGCTTACACGCTTCCCTCAGTGACACAGAGGAAGACAGAACATGTTTTTAATTGCAAAGTCAAATGGTTGTGCATGGGTCCTGTCATGCTTGTGAGGACTTGTTCTTCCTCAGCCCTCCCTCTCCTCCCCACTGAGACAGCCTTGCCAAAACCCTGCTTGAGAGTGGTCAAAGGGAAGACATGAAGCCTCACAGGGATTTGGGGAGTAGACATTGATCTGTCAGAGGTGTCACCAGAACTGGATATATCTGCTGATCTGTTACCACTTGGCAATTATGGATTTGGCAGCTAATTGTCATAAATCTTGGTAAGAGATGTGGAATGAGGCAGAGTTTTTAAAGCAGTGTGGCCTGGATTGGTTTGCATCAGCAGGAATGATCATCCCCGTGCCAGGGCTCTGCTGCTGTGTGATACCTCAGTGAATACCTGTATTGTTACAAGTGCCAATTTGCTCCCAACAGCGTTTCTGACATTCCTTTGCAGGAATGGTGAGTGTCCAGGACTGTAATACACTGACTCGGTGAAGGATTTGGTTTTAATAAACCCAGAGATGCTGGCAGTCACAGCCAAACAGATGTTTTACAGGATGAAATTTTGCACCCTTCATCAGGCTGAACTTCTGGTCCGCCGTTCAAAAAGAAAAGAACTGCTGTGCCAAGAAGGATTGAGGTCTCATGCCTTGACTGGGCAAAAACCCACAGATCAGGCACTGCCTCTTTGCACGTGATTCAGCCTGTCAGAGTTTGAACTTGGAAAGAAAGGGATTTAGCAAGTTTGATTCAGCTTTAGGTATCCTTTTCAACATTTCAGCCACGTCTAGTTACCCACCACATTACTCCACCTGATTTCAATGTTTCTCTGAGTCTTGAAAATCTGCAGTTCTGGCTGGAAAGGGTAAAGCTGAGCCTTCAACCTCTCAAAGGCATTGAATTTACATAAATGCTGAGCAACTTCTCAGGAAATCAAGTCCCTTCAGGTTATGTGCAGTTGAATATCCAAAAGTAACTACTTGAAAGATTCTGTGGGTCTAAGGATCACAGGCTCTGTATTCATGTGAACCAGTCTTCAGATAAATGATCAGAACTAAATTTCTGTTATTGTTTGACTGGCTTTTCATTTGGAGAATAGAGTCAAGGCTGCATGCAGAAGAAATATCTCTCTTAACAACTAACTCTTGGTTTTCAGAAATTTTGTTCTGCTTTTTATTTCCTAGTCCTTTTCCTGTTTTCAGACAGTTTTTGTAATGTTTTCATCAAGTCCAAGTTTTTATCAAGATTACCGACTGCTTTTGGAAATAAAAACTAATATCTGTCACATATTCCACTGAAATCTGCCAAATTTTCCAGGTAGAAAGACACAACAATCTATTTTAAGACTGGTTTTCACTAAAGCTGGCTGAAAACTCCACAGTGGAATGTTTGTTTATTTTCCCAGATGAAAAAGCTGATTCATAGTAATTCAAACATTTTGCTGAGATGGTTCAGTTTTGATTCAGGTGTGACAAGCTTCAAGCAGGGCACAATTAACCTCTAATGAGTAGATTCCTGCTGGGAATTAGACTTGCAAGGTGCTGTGGCCTGGTGGGAACCATCTCCTCTGGAGCAAGTCAACACATCAGGATAGTGGCCACCAGGGAATGAGAAACCTGAAAATGTTTAAACCTTTCATGTTTAAAAGTTGTGATGTTTTCTGCTGGATGGAAAAGGAGACAGATGGAGGCCAGAACAACATTACTCAATTCTTCCCTGAGATTCTGTGTCTGTCTATCTAGCTGTCTAAAAATCAGGATCAATTGCTTTGTCAGGATAAAGTAAATATAGGGGGTTTATTCTGAATGAAAAAGAAATTCAGCATTAAAATATTGAGACCTGATCTACAGAGAATGATTTTGCTATACGAAATACTAGGGCTCATAACAATCCATGGCTATTAATGTTCATTAACTGTTTAATTAACAAAGGGTTAATTCCACTCTGGGAAATGTAAAATTACTTCTTGGGTATGAGGGGGAAAAATTTGCTCTGTATCTTATTAAGCATGCACAGGTGAAGGTACTTCTGACTAAATTCTCCAACACATTTTTTATTTCTGAAGGCAAAAGCTTTTGTGTACTGAAAGCAACCATCTATCTTGCAGAAAGCAGAGATGCACATCAACAGACACCAAACAAACGAGCAACAAAAATTAGCCTCCCACACAGCCAGATGTAAAAATGGTAATTGAAAACAAAAATTGGTTGCAAAATATCTGTTTTGAAATTTGTGCCACTGTGATTTTTTTGAAAAAAACTTGAAAAGGACCAGAAATACCTTCTTTGCTTTAGAGTGAGATAATTTTTAGTTCTAACTTCACCTAAAACCTCATAGGAAATATTTTGGGGTTGACATAAGGCAAGTGAACTATCCTCAGCCATACTTCCTCTTCTTTTTTGGTAGTGCATGCAGTCCATGCCAGACCTGGAATATCAGGATTGATGCAAAATGTCGATGAACTGGATCAGTAATTTTCTGCAACAGAACGACTTTGACTTATAAGTAATTTCTGAATCTGGACTAAACTACCAGAAAATTTAGTTTTATTGACATATTAACCCTCCTTTTACTGCTGAACTCCCTCCTGAGTGAGGAAAACACCAGGAAATACATCGTGGCCCAAAGAACATGAATCTCTTGCTTTGTTCTCCCTGCTGCTCTGGGGAGGCCAAGTGAAGAGCACCAAACCTTTCCCTGCTGCAGGTGGTTTCCTTCCAGCACAGTCACATTCCTTCTCCTAAGCGTGTGTGCAGTGTGACAGCACGTGCAGGTGGCTGCAGGCTGGTGCAAACCACATCACCCACTTGCTGACACGTTCTGGTCCCTTTGGAGGTGGCTGGGACCCAGCAGGTGAGGCCATGATGATTTTTTGTCTTTTCTTTTATACCCCTGTTATACCTTTTCACAACTTCTGTATTCTCAGTGCTTTTTTGCCTAAATTCTTGCACTTGTTTGTCAGGCTGGGAGGCTGAACATTTCAGCAGCTTCGCAGTGAGGGATCAGTGTGCCCAGAGCCCAAGGGCCTCTCCAGAACACATTTTGGAAACTGAGACAGAACCATCCAGGGGAAGGTTCCTTGGGGAGGGGGGGCTCACTGGAGCCTCTCCTTGGGGAATCTTTGATAGATGTGCTAATTAGTAACACCTCTAATGGGATCCCAGATCTATTGTGGGTGGGCACTGCGGGGTGCAGGGAGGGGCATTGACCTGGGCGTGGTGCACCTGAGGGTCCTTCAAATAAATCCCGAGGTAAAATCCCTTTTTCCTTTCTCACCGTGTTTGAGTCTTGATTTTAAGACCAGGAAAAGGCATCACAGTGCTCCAAAAAACACTTATGTGCCCCAAAAACCAGAGCTGGGTCTTGTAGCCTCCATCTCCAGCAATCCTTTTCCTTCCTTCTACCCGGATCCAAACCCAGCCTTGGTTGCTGATGACAAATGCAACAATGAGACGGGTGGTTAAGTTAACGATGATTTAACACTTTGCAGGCTGCTGTCCCAAGTGATTATACATTCTTTGCATTTGCTTGGCTGGAAATATGGAAAATTAATTAGTAGCAGAAGGGTATAACTTTGCCAGCCATTAACTGAATTATAAGTAAGTGTTTTCTTTGTCTGGCAATATCTTACCTTGTCCTTGTGCCAAAAATATCTCATAACTTGGTGTTATATTCTCTGAAGACAACCTTTTCAATGACTTTATGAGTGAAATGCTGTAATACCAGTAGGAACGGAATTTTTTTTCCTTCTTTCATTTTTTTGGTGTTGATGAAAGGGGACATAGCTACATTTCTGAAGGTCAGGTTCTGGAACCAAAAGCTGCTTTCTTATTCAGTTTTTCTTTTCTATTGTCAATGAAAATTTATTTTGAAAAATCCCAGCTAATGAGAAAAACACCCAAGAAAACAAGAAAGGGAGAATATTTTCTAAGTCTAAATACTGTTGTTTAGTTATTTTATATGGAAAGTAAAATGCCATAGATATCGGGGAAAGAAGAGAGAGGCAGGTTTGTCATTTGCCTCCAATATCTGTTTAATAGTGAGCAGTATAACTGCTGAGGTGCCTTCTATCTGCATATTTACTCTAGAACAAAGACTGATGTAGCCTGATATATGTTGCAGTATTAAAAAAAAGTGAAAGACAAAGGAAGAAATACCTCATCTCTTGCTCTAGACATGTTTTTAGAAGGCTGTTATAAAGCAGAGAGCTCCTAATTGACCTCATGTCCATTAATCAACAGACCTACAGTCACATTATCTTTTCTCCACTTTGGCCTTAATGCTTGGTTAAAGCTTCTCCCTGCCATCATTTCTGGAGGTCTATAAACTCAGTCTGCTCTGGACGGCAGGTGGGAGCTGAGGATATCTCCTGCTGACTCTCCTGTTTCTCTGGAGCAGGTATTTTCTGGCTGCTGGATGTTTAACTGCTCGTGCTTCTGGCCACAGGTATAAAATGCAACTCATGGGAACCAGAGGTGAACTATCAGCATGACAAATGTGGGCCAGGCAGAGCATTTGACACCTAATGGATTCATTGCCCATTGTCTCATAGAACTAGGGAATGGTCTGAGAGGGTGTCTGGGACGTTTCTTGCTCCCCTTGCATGCAGAGGCATTCGCCATTCATCAGGCTCTCTGCAGCAAATCTCCCACAAGTACCTGCCTGCTTTCAGAATTAATCAGTGTTGACTTGGAAGCACTTTCTTCTGCAGAAACTCTCTTCCCCACACCCCCTTTCCCTTCCTCTTGCTGAGACAAGCTACCATGGGTGCTGCAAGTTCAGTGGAGGTGCTATCTAGACACCAAGAGCATCTCTGTGAGCAAGAGACTTGCCATGCACAAAAGGCTGTTGGCAGGCTTATCTCCCACTGCCTTGGCCAAGGCTCCAGCCACAAAAGCCATGTCTAGTCAGTTGAATGTTCTTTCAAATGTCAACATTTGGACTGATTAGCAAATACAAGAAAAGATCTTGACTGAGGCAAAACCCAGAAGTGTCTAAGGGAGAATTTGCAAAGGGTTTAAGCAAGCTGGTCTATGTAGAGTTTGCTGAGTTTTCTTGCCTTGCAACACAAATTGATTCAAATTCCTGGTTGCTGGTGGATCTTTGTGGTATCTATTCAGGGACCATGGAAGGGCTGTTTGGAAATGATTTCTGGAAGTCACCAGTCCAACCCCCATCCTGCACATGGCCCCTTTTTCAACGCCAAAGTAGGCCAACCATGGATTTATCTAGATGAGTCCTGAAAATTCCCAAGGATGGAGATTTCACAGCCTTGCTGGTCACACTCCTCCTAAAGTAACCCAACAAAATGTTTATTATATCCACTGTTGTCTCACATTGAGTTTGGTGCCCTCTTTGAAGCTGGGCTGTTATTTAGGCAGTCTCCTGCTTCTACTGGTTCACAGGGTTATTCTCTCCCAGGTGCAGAAATTTTACTATATTTGCTGTACTTCATGTAGTCTCTGCTGCCTCAGTCTTCAAGTCTTTAAAAACCTGCCTGGCTTGAAGAGCTACTGTTCAGTGTATCAGCTACTTGTAATATGCTTGTTACCACCTGCTAAATGGACATTGAGCTGCATTTGACAGCCATTTGTTCTCAGTATCAGGATAATTTTCCACTTGTCTGGTAGTTTATTCCTTCTCCAGCTTCCTAATGGTAATGCTGTGGGTGACAAAATCCTCATATATTAAAGATAGGTAGTATCTGCTGCTCTTCCCTTGTGCTTACAGCCAGTCAATTAATTACAGAAGGCAATCAGATTGGTTAAAAATGACTTGCCCCAGACAAATCCTTGCAGATTGTTTTTGATTACTTCTTGTCTTTCAGTAGATTGGAAGTGGACACCAGGAGGATGTGCTCGAGACCCTTCCAGGGCCTGAGACTGACCAGTCTACAGTTCCTTGATCCTCCCTTTATTCGCTTTCTCATGGAATTGCTTTTATGCCTTTAAGTGATTTTAGGTCCAGCTGAGCTCCAGCCTTCATGATGTTACCCAGACTGAAGAATTAACTCCATCCTGACACAAGAAAGAGTGTAGGAAAGACACAGAACTTCTCCAGACCTTTGCCTGTGGACAGGCATGCGTGCTCTTGCAGCTCACCCTGAAGATGCAGGAAGACCCACCAGGTCTCACAACTTTACACAGAAGTTTTTCAAGAGGTTTGTTTGATGGTCGATGTGTGAAGCCATACAGTTCCTTCCCCTCTGTGTGTTCTGTGTGTTGGAAAGCCACCTCCCCTCAGTATGGTACTCGCAGAAAATGTGTCTGGTTAAGGGGGAAGTGGGCTTGCAAACCCTCTTTTGTGCAAGGCACAAAGGAAAAGGGGTGGCTTGTAGTCTGCAGCAAAACGAGAGGAGGCTCTCTGCTCTCTTCAAAGGGCTTCCTCTTCCCCTTCTCTCTCTATTGTGAATTCTTTAAAAAGACCACCCTTCCCTTCTGCAGAGTGAAAATACCAAAGGGAATGGTGTGGTGGGGTATTTCCTTGTGAACACTGACTTACCTTACAAAGGTGAGGAGTTCACAGGAGGTTCTCTCTTGTGAAGCGTGTTCTGGCTGCCTGGCTTTGAATGCTGAGCTCACTGGGAAAATGTTCTTACATTTTCAGGCAAGCAGCTTTGCTGCAAAGCCAAATCTCTTCCACTCCCTCTGACTTCCTACTTACCCAGCAATTTATTATTTTATTTTATTTTATTTTATTTTATTTTATTTTATTTTATTTTTTTAAATTTTATATCTATTCAATTTCATTTTTTACTTTATAATTTTATACTAATTTATTTCATCTTTCATTTAAATCAACTTCATATTTATTTATTTCGTTTTGGACAACACTAAAACATCTTAGGCCTTCAGGGGTTTGTGAGTTTTTATTTTTATGTGGAGGTAGTCACAAATCTGAAGTGCAACAGAAAAATATGATTTCCCAAAAAAATTTGATTTTAAAAGATTCGGTCTTTTAGTTATTAAGTACATGCGAGGATGTGAGTCTATCCCATCCCAGGATATGGGGAAAAGATAAGTTTGCTCATGCTTGTTTCAGCATAAGATTTTGATTGTTTTATTGGCTAATAAGCTTAGCAAGAACAGTCAGCAATCAACCAGCTGTATCAAATTCTTCAGTGAGTTGGAGTTTAATGTCATTAGAATAGCTCCAAAAGCCTCAATTTCCTCTGGTTTAGGGCAAACTTGGTGGCAATTAAAACTGTGAGAGGGTCTTTTTTTTCCCCTTTTGTGTATTTATCCTTAAGGGTAGAACTATCATCCAAAAACCAGGGGCTAAAACCTGTCTGTAGAAAAGGATAAGGCAGAAAGACCCTCTTCAATCCATCACTTCACATCTTTTAATGCTTGCTTTATGGTATAAGACTGTATATATAAATAAAAAAATATAAAAAATATATATGGTGTGTGTATATATATATTATATATATATATATAAAGACAGACAATGAATAAAAATTCATTTTATCCATGAAACTCTTGAGGATGAGTCTCCATGGCTTACCTTGGAGCACGTGTATTAGTTCTTACATCCCATGGGGTTTTGGATGTTCCCAGTCCTGTTGCAAGGATCATTCACCTCCTCATGAAGCCACTGCCCCAGCACTGCATCATGTTGGAAGGCAAACTCAGTCTGATTTTCACAGTGGCAAAGTTTTGAAGAAGGGAAAAAGGGGCTGGAAACTGCTGGGAATTGCCAATCAACTATGACAATTACAAAAATCACCCAGGATTTTAGCTCAAGCACGTCTTCCTGGAGCAGCAGAGTGGGGATGTTAGCTTCAATACTACATGTCCCTGAGTACCAAAGTGACATTTGGGATTTGGCTATCTAGACCTAAACAAAATAGAGAGTTTCCCCTTCACAAACCTCCTGACATATCACAATATCTGTCTTATTCACAATCTAGTGTTATGCCAATGATTGGACTCAAAGATCTGAGAGGACTTTTCCAACCTTAATTATTCTATGATTCCATGTTTCTAAACTCGAGCTTCATCCAAGTTGTCTCAGAGCCCAGAGAGTTGTTTCAAGCTATATCCCAGCTGTGACTCAGAGTCTCACAGCAAAATTCATATAAATGTGTGGATCACACTGAAAGCCAGTTGTGCAATAGCAGGGGGGGAAAGCTAAGAACAAATCTTCTCTGTTCAGGTGGCAATCGCAAACCTTACCAACACATCAAGGTAAAGAGCAGGGGAAATCCTTAATCAGGAGCTAAATGCAAAGGATCTGATTTTAACCCACGTTGTGGAGGTTGGCCAGAGCATGTGAGCATTTCTGAAGTCAGAAGTGCTGAATGGAGAATGACTTTCTGCTCTTGTCAGCACTTTGGTCTGTGTGTGGTTTCCCCATTGCCATTTGCTCCAGGCATTTTGGAAACTCTATTCCTCCTGCAAGGCAGAGTGGGAAGGGCTGACAAGGTGGGTTAAAATATTGAGTAATGAGGATAAGTAATTAAGGGTCTTCTTCAGAATTTCTATTTGGTTTTGGGGTTTTTTTTGGTTTATTTTTTTGGTCTCCGGGCAATGAGCAGCCTCCAGTGGGCCTCTGGCAGCAATGTGGGCGTTCACAGGTTTTCAGGTCAGAGTACTTGACCTCAAGACTGCTGTCTCTTTGGGTGGATTGCTTCAAATTGAGAAGGTTATTAATTGGGAGGCAATCTGAAGTTTGCCTTGTGCTGAGGTTATTGCCAGTAAGGGGTGGGAGATGGTCCCTGCCTGAAGAGATGAGAGGTGAGGGGATGAGTAGCAGGAGGTGAGAAGTAAAGGTTATACAGCTTTTTAGTCCTCAACACCTCTGAGTCTCTACCTGGAGCAAACTCAAGTCTTCCTAGAAAAAAGGATAAAAAAAAATTTTTTGTGTCTGTCCAGCAACAAGCCATCCTATAGCCCTCCAGCTCATCCTGAGTCAGTCCTCACCAGTGACCTCATCCTGTACCTGCTGCAAGATGCTGAGCCCTCCTTGTACATTTGAGGGGCTGCAGACAGTGACTGTTTCCTTGGCATGCAAGGACTAAGCACACAGCAGCTGCTCACTTTTAATTTTAAAGGAGAATCATGGAATCACAGAATGATTTGGTTTGGAAGGGACTGTAAAAATCATCCACCTCCAGCCTCCCTCCTGTGGCAGGGACATCTTCCACTAGAGGAGGGAGAAATCAAAATGACAAGGACAAATAAAACTCTTTGAGGAGCGGAATACACCCTTCCTCTTCCCCTGGTGTTGTTTAGTAACTCGAGGTTATATTTTGGGCTGCTGTTCGGGAAATTCAACTAACCCTGGTAGCAAAAATGGTGAAGTGTATCTTCAAGATAAATAAATTATTCAAGGACCAACCACTCCTTTAGGCATTTTACCCCTTGGGGCTGAAAACACTTGAAAAAGTCTCATGTCACTTGCATATGATATTACTGCTTTTTCCAAAACACTTTTCCTTTCTCAGAGAAAACAATTTTTAATTAATTCGCTGAACAACATTTCTGCCAAGTCTAACTGGTCGAATATATTCATCAAATTCCAGCAGCACTCAGCCTGTGTCTTATAAAACTTGCCATGACTGATATTTTGCTCTTTTTGCACTGGTTGTAAAGAGATGGATTCAAAGGCATTCCTTCTCATGCAGGTCCAGATTGAAGCACATGTTTAACAAAAAGACTGTAGTGATGCATTTTGCTGAATTGGGACCTTTTATAGGACAGATGAATCGAGCCCTTTTTTGTCATTCTGTTTTTGAGTAAACATTTCTGCAGTGTAACATTAATTATGGATTCTCCACCTTGATTCAGTATCACGTTTAAGCTGCTATTCCCTGTTAAATCATCTTCCTTGACATGTGAAATTCAGGCTGCCTTTGTTAGATTAAAGTCTTTTTATCTGACCTGCCTTTAAGCTTCATCTACTTAGTCATATCACTGGGTAGGTAACAGAAAATTGCCAATATGTCACCCAGTGGGTAAATCAATTCATGAAAGGAGGCCTAGTGCTTTTAGATTGACTGCAGAATGGCTCTTTTCTTTTTTTCCAAGCATATCTTCCTCAGCACACCTGGGTATTCCTCCTGAGGGCTCAGGAAAAAAGTTTGAATTGCCTTGTTCTTTATTAGCTACATCCTGTCTCCTTTATATTACAGGTGAACGTGATTTGCTCCACAGTGCAGTGTATTCCTGAGAGAGGGACTGAAAGGAAAAGGGCAAATTATCCTCCCAGTGATGTGGAAAGTGGGAAAAGAGCTGGCAGGAAAAGTTATCACTGGTAAAAATCTGGGATGTTCTCTGCATATGTTTGAGAGGTGGCACCCTCCCAAGTGGGGTGAGCTTGAGGCACAGGCAAACCCTTGTTGGAGAAATAAGACCAAAAGTTTCTTAAGTGACAAGATTTCTTGGGTCCTAATTCCAGAAGTTTTAGAGGAAAATGGTCTTATTTTCAAAAAGCCCCCAAAACCGTCTATCCAGGGATGTAAAATGGTTAGTGAACTGCTGGAAAAAATAGGAGCATTTCTTATCTGTCCATTGCAAAGTAACAAACCTCTAAGGGCTCCATGGGAAGAGACTCAAGAGAGCAGGGTGGAGTTGGATGTTTTCCTTGGACAACAACAGGGTTTGCATGAGAATATTTGGGGAAACAGAGGCAAGAAAGTGCATCTAATATCTTGCTCTTTTAACCTATGTACATCATTTATGCCTTACAAAAGAGAGTGATTGTTTGAATCAAAGAATAGTTTGGGTCACAAGAGGCCTTAAAGATCATCCTATTCCAGCCTCCTGCCATGGGTGGGGACACTTTCTACTATCCCAGGTTGCTCAAAGACCTGTCCAACCTGACCTTGAATACTCCCAGGGCTGAAGCATCCACAGCTTCACTGGGCAACCCATTCCAGGACCTCACCACCCTCACAGTGAAGGATTTCTTCCTAATCTCTCTTCTAAACCTGACTATTGTCAGTTTAAAGCAATGAAAATGTTTGAGACTCCTTCCTGTGACTGCTATTGATTGCTGATTTCACATCCACAGAACAAGGAGCTGCCAGAGGTTGGTGTTCTGGGAAATCTTGGCTTCATCTCCTTGAGGTGGCACTAAAAAACTGAACTGAACTGGGCAGCTGAACTGAAGGGTTTTGGTTCTCACTAGAAGGGCTGCAAATGGCAAACTCACAGAATTTAGAATAGGAGGCATCAATCCAAGGGTGTTCAAAGTGCAAGAGGCACAACAAATCCTCCTGGAGAGTTTTACAACAGAGAACGAGCTTTACCAGAACCACAGGCGTGTATTTGAGTGTGATGTGATGGGTAGAAGGAAGAAGAAGAGATAAGACTCACGATCTCCCTGGTCCCTCCAATCTGCCACAATACAGGCTATGGGACAAAACACTGGGAGGCTCAGTTTTCCCAGGCTACATCTGGGCTCTGGAAACATAATTCCTGAGCCGGTGGAGATATTTCTGTCAAAAAATGTTTAGCAGAAGCAAATTGAATCCTCAGTAGCAGTAGTTTCTGTATTTAAAAATAATATCTCTCTATGTACTTTGATTTACTTTTTAATTTTTTAAGGAAAAAGAGGTCTTCTTCTATCTTAGAATATTTAAAAATTGCTAGAAAGCAGACAAAACACCTTTTTAGCTAAAACCTCAAAAATTTTTATTAATTACCTCTGATTCTGAGCTAATACTTCTTGCAAGTGCTTTGAAAATGTGAAGCAACATATTCCTGGTGCAGGGATCTATACAGCCATCATAGACAAGAAATAGAATTTTTTTTTTTTAATTTTTCTTCAGGATTATTTTTGGGCACCGTGACCCTTATTGTTATCTCCCTTAAAGTGGAAAACAGGAATAGCTCATTAAAATCTATGTATTTTTTTTCAGTGTAAGTGAAAGGAAAATCAAACTGCATGTATCTGATATACATTAACTTAAAGTCTGCTATTAAACCACAAGTTGTGAAAGACTATGGGAAATCTGAACCCCTGCTGATTTTTGCTAATTCTATAAAGAGTCTATTTAATTTCCTCAGGAAAACAAGGCAAATCTTCCCTTGAGGGCATATGCATTTTTGAATGGGCTACAAGTGAGTCCCTAAGGGCTCAGTTATCACTGATCACAGTTTGGTCTGTTGGATATTGCTAAGGGAAATTTAGTGTGATTGTCTGTGATCACTGGCATGTGCTCATACCCATTAGGAGACCTATTCAGCCCACTGACATTTGGTTCCTAGGAGAATAGGGTAGCTGCTCTCAAAACATTTTGAATTTGCAGTATTTTTTTTCCCTTCCCTTCCCACTCCTTCCCCCCCTCCCTCCCTGTGGCTTTTTTCAGGCAGAGGAGCAGATGTTCAAGATCAGAAAAGAGCTTGTACAGGATGCTGCCACTCTAGGCAGGCAGTGCTGTATTCTAAGAAAATCCTACTTAACAAAACCACTCCTCTTCCAGTTTGGTTAATTTTCTCTGTAACTCTTTTCTAGACAGTTGCAGGGGTGACACAGAAAAGCAATAATATCATCTCCATCTGCATCTCTTGTGCAGAGAGGTGAGCTTTAGAGACTTCCCTCTAAACCACAGGTGCTTTCAAGAGGTCACAGGTCTGGCCCCAAAATCACCAGTGGCTTCAGGACTGGGTGTGCTGTGGTGTTGCCCTAATCAGTCAAATTTGCCTTTATAGGTCATTCCCAAAAATTTCTATCTCTCTCTTGGAGATTTGCAGCCTCAGGGACTGGTCTCACTGATATCACAGATTAGAGCCAACGTAGACACACAATAGGAACTGGTAGTGGAACTTGTGTAGCTGATGACAGGAAATACAGAACAAGTTATAGATGTGTGAGAGGTGAAATGCAGAAATTTCATTTTTGGAGCATTCAGTCCTTTGGATGCAAGTAGGAAGCAAGCACTGGTGTTCTACAGTCTCCTGAATGACAGGCCACATATTCACAGAGGTATCTGCTGGGTACAAAATGGCAAATTTGCTTTCTTATATGCAGATTTTGAATCTAGGTCTCACTGCAACATCCTTTTCTCTGGGTTTAATGGAGCACAATTCTCATAGTTGCTCTTTTGTCAAGATGTGAAGAATTACAGGACAGGACTAGGGCAGACATCCTCTGATAAACCCAGCATAAACCTCCAAAACTTATATAGCAAGGAAAAAGGTGGGGGGGAGGGAAGAAAAAGGAAAATCCAGCAATTTAAGTTTTGATTAAACAACCAAAACCATCAAAGAATCTCTCTTCATTCTTTGTATAACCTTCTGGTTCTCACTTAGTGTTAGATCCAAAGAGACACACATTTTTTTCCACTCCTACTTCACCAGTTTTTAATGATTTAGCCATTTCTTTCAATAAAAGAGAGCGAGTTGTGGAAGCCAAACCCAACGTGGCTAATCCCTGCCTGCGTGTTTGCCTCCTGTAGATTTGCCAGATCCCAGTGCTTTGCCTAAAGACTCTCTCCGTTAGGACAGACTGCAGAGCAACTTGTTTTCTTCTTGCATGTGCGTCAGTGAGAAGTTTAGGGCTGGTCTCCAGAAAGGGTGGGGAAACAATCCAGGTGTGAAAATGCATGCATGTAGATGCTTGCAATTAAACTGTAACCACAGTTGCAGACAGAATTTTTTGTTGTTGGGTTGGTTTTTTTTTTTTTTCCCCTTCCAGTTGTAGCTTTGCCATTAGCTGGTTTCAATCCTACATTTGACTGCTGCTGAATTTCCAGCATTTATTCAGGTGCTGTTTTGCTAGACGTTTGTTCCAGTAAGCAAAGAAACACAACAGTTTCTCACCCATATGCTGCTGTGCCTTTGCATTGGTCTCTGCTCCTTGTGGATGCCATGGCAGCCTGACACCATCCATCCATCCCCTGGAATTTGGCATGACTTAGTTTTGTTCCTGAAAATATTTAGGGCAGATTTGATGCTGAGGCTTTTCTTCTGCATTTACGCTTTTTTCCTGCCTCACCATTTTTTCTTTAATCTGGTGCTTGATGAAGGTTGGGTAATACAGTTGAAAAGAAAGAATAAGCTGGGAATAAAACAACTTCAACCATTAAATGTTTTGGTGGATAAAGGAGGAATCAGCTGTTACCTGAATGAAAGGCTAAAGGCTTGCAGCTGTAGTAAAGTCTAAGTCAATTAATGGTTTCAGGTCATTAGTAATGGCCAAAACTACTGAGCCAAGGGGAAAAAATTACAAATGGACAACTGCTCTACAGTTGCTGGTCTACTCTACCATTCTGGGAAAATTTGTCTGAACCTTTGGGAATTATAGGGAGACACAGGGCTTGGCTCTTGCAAGTGATGTAGCTTGGCTTGTCATGGTTTAATATATACCCAAGACAGATGGGAAAAATTGATTGTGCCATCAAAGTCCAATGACAAAATGCTGTGGAGGAGAAACATCTAGAGAAGAGTCCAGGATATTTCTGCAGTGGTTTTCTCTTTATCCTCAGCACCCTGAAAAAGGTGGGCACCCAATTCACGTTCAAGACAAATATGTGACTGCAGTTTCTGCATGGCGCTTTGATTTATTACGAAATATTCTGAAGTTTAATTTGTGAGAGCTGACAGTGTCTTTGTAGGTCATTGGAAGAAAGGTCCTGTCTGCAAACACTAAAAAATTGTCTATCTGGAAGAGAACACCACTGCAAGAACAGAAGACATTCCTTAAACATAATGTGGTTTTCCAATGGAATCACTTCTCATCTTCAGAGTATCACCTGTTGCATAAATACATTGCTACAAAGGTAACAACTAGGAATATATTTTTTTTTTTTTAAAATCCTTATGTTCCCAAAGGCAAAATAGTTCTGTGGTGTGAAGATACAGCTCTCACCTGACACACTGCCATTAGTTCAGCTGAAGAGAATTGCCTGTGGGCAAACATCAAAACCATGATGGATTAAGTTATGTTTTTTTCCACACAGGTGTCTCTGAGTAACTTTTTGAAAATCTTTGGAGATGAAATATCAGGGAATAACTTAATCATGTCGTGTTATTAAAAGGATTTACTGAGCAGCACCCAGTGGATTAATTGATTGGGTGGTCCTTAAAGAGCCTAAATTTTGGGGGGTTGCTGTGGTTGTAAAACCTCTCTTTGCATGATGGTTTTACAGGTTTGTTTTTTTTTTTAATTCTTCCTCTATTCCACCAGTGTGAGGGCGATAACACTGCAAAGAAGAATATGTTGTTGGTGACTTATCATAATTTTAAATGACTAGTAACTGTCACACACTACATGCTACTACAAACAAAACTGATCTGTGCAGTCTGTTGGATAATGGAACAGTGCTAATTAGGAGACAGTGAGAATTATATCAACCCCATATGACAGTCACAAGCAAAACCATGGAGCAGCCCAGGGAATGCTTACAAAAAGAGTATCACAGTCTCACCATTGCCTGAAGGGGAAGTCTCATAAAGCTTCACTATAAAATTTATCTGACAGATTTCCAGGCAGTAATTATAACTCTGATTTATATGTGTTTAATATCACTTATGCTATATTTTTTTTTTCCTCAAAAGACTCTTGGAAGCTTTTTGTTGTAGTCATTCTTTCTTTCTTGAAAATGGCACCAGGTAGCTGTAGTGTCACATCACTTTCTCAGCATTCATGTTAGAAAAGGTTTTGGGTTTTTTGTGTATTTTTTTTTTAATTTTCCAAGCGTATTACAAATCATCTTCAAGCAACAGCTCTCCAGATTTCCTTTCCAATGTGCACCAGAACAGGCTGACAAGGGAAGCAGCTGAGTCACCATCCCTGGAGGCATTTAAAAGGCATGAAGATGTGGCACTTGAGGACATGGTTTACTGGTGGGCTTGGCAGTGCTGGGACAACAGATTGATTTGATGATCTTAGAGGTCTTTTCCAACCTAAATTATTCTATGCCTATACAAGATATTTAAACACTTTGCTGTAATGAGACCTATGAAGAATCATGAAATTTAACAGCACTCAGAAAGGTATCTGTGAAAAATCACCCAGTGCATTTAGCCCAGATCTCTTGAGCTTTGTGATCATCGAGACTGCCAGGCCATGGAAGAGAGGAGGGATGTGCAGTTTTAGCAGTCTGCCTTCCAACAGGGCTCAGTTTGGGATCTCAGTCATCTTCCAAGTGTGGGTTAGCATTCTGGTGTCCTTGCAAGCCCCTGGGCATGTGCAGCTGGGGTGGCCACTGACTGTCTCAACACGCAAAGCTCTAGGGCAGGAGAGGAGATGCAATCTGAGGATGCAAATGAGTGACTGGTAAACCCTGGGAATGAGGTGGGAACACCTCAGTGATTCTCAATTTCAGTGGCACAGGCTTGCAAATGCCACTCATAGGGGTAAGATGAGGGCTGTAGAGGGAGAGAGGCGCTGCGAGAGAGCATCTTCCTCTGCTCTGTGAAGCAGCAGCACAGAACTGCCATTGACTGACTCACCTTGCAGGAACACAAGACTCCTGAACACCCTGCTAGGATGTCTCCAGGACTTCCAAGAAACACTGGCTGATTACCAGGACTCAGAGAGCTGTAGTTACCAGATTTGACATTCATGTGAACATTAAAGAGTTTTGAAGGGGATTTAGACAAAAGAGGGGAGCAGAGACATCTCCACATTGCAACCAGCTCTGTTTGCTGTCTGACATTTGGTTTCACACCTGGGCTTCTGGATTCCTGGGCTTTTTGGGTGAGAACCAGAGTGCCAGATAGTAATGTGAAGTTTTCTGGGTTTTGGACTTCCAGGGAAAGGTTCACAGGTTACTTCTCTCTTTCCAAGAGAATACTGGCAATTTTTTTGGCAAACTAAGAACATTGCTATGTGTGGACTTAAGAACAAAGCTGAGTAAAGTTGCTATCTTTTGTGATTAATGTTAATCTTGGTGACCAAATCCCTGACATTATTTTAAGGCTTTTGAAATAGTTTTCAAGACAGGAGTGCTCCTTGGAGTGCAGTAATAGCCTCAGTTAAAGATGAGACTTTATCAGCTTGCTACTATAATTTTGATGATTTTTAGCCTACAACCCTCCAAATCAAAATAGGAAAGTGCAAATTGCCCCATCAACAAGTGGTGACATGAGAAGAGACAGAAGGACTTTTCCAGGCCAAAGGATCTCATATGAGGCCAAAGTTAATCATATTGCTGTCCACACAATAGGAAATTTCCTGGTAAAGGTAGACGTAGTTTGTAAATTGAAAATATCCCCAGAAACTCCAGCTAATGCTAAATAAACTTTTGCTGCTTCCAGCTTTTGGAGAAGCCAGTCTGGTAAATAGAAGGATGCTCAAACACCTCTGCTCTCTTTGGTATTCTCACTTGCACTGAGGTCAGGCTCCATGGAAATATCAGAGATATGCCTCTCACCCACACATGGCAGCTGCTTGAAACTGTATAGCTGAGGTCAGTATTGTTTTCATACCCCCCAGCCTCCCTCATTTCATGGATTTACCAGCAAGATGTCTAAATAGTTTGTGAAGCAGCTCCTGAATTAGTAGATTATTAGGCCCAATGGAGACCATAAAAACATTTGTTAATCACCCTGGTATAATAAAATATACTGAAATTGAGCATTTCAGTGTTGACATGCAAGCTGCACTTGCTCATACTCTGCTTCAGACTCTCCTGCTGAGGAGCAGCAACCTTGGAAGAGAGACAGTACGAAGAGAGGAATTTCAGAAATTCACCAGCTAATTTTAATCTACGCTACAGGAGAGTCAGAGCTCGTGTAACTTTGAGGCCAGGCTGTTGCAGCTGAGCTGAGCCTCTGTCTCAATGATTTTGCATTCATGTTGCCAGCAGACTTTATTTTGCACTGGTGAAACACCAGGTCTTCCCGTAGTAAAACCACCCCGTGACATTGCTTCTGGAAGACAACCACAAAACCTAATCCCTTAATCCCACTTGAGAAGGCTGTTTTAAATGGGAAGCAGAGTTGTATTCACTTCCATGCTCACATGACTGATTCTGATCTCAGTTCTGCCAGCACAAATTGAAACACACACCCTAACATGGTAAAATTTGCTCTCGATCTGGCCCAGATACTGCAATTCCCATCTGTGCATAAACTGGCTCCGTGCTGCCCTGATAGAAGAATCAAAAAGCACGAGAGACAGTCTGTATCCCATTATTGGCAGAAGCATGAACTGAACTGGGAGTTAAAATTGTTAAAATATAAAAAACCTCTTTTTTTTTTTTTCTTTTTTTTTTCTTTTCCCCCAAAACCAGAGAGAAGTGAGGCCATGCACCTGCAGTATTACAGACTCATGTACAGACTCATAGTAGAATGGCTTTTAGCTGAAGGAGAGTAGGTATAGATAAGATATTAGAAAGAAATTCTTTATTGTGAGGGTGAGGAGGCCCTAGCACAGGTTGCCCAGAGAAACTGTGGCTTCCCCATGCCTGGAAGTGTTCAAGGCCAGGCTGGACGGGGTTTGGAGCAACCTGGGATAGTGAACATGTCCCTGCCTTTGGCACGGGGTTTGGAACTAGATAAGCTTTAAGACGCCTTCCAACTAAGCCATTTCACGATTCTTTGATCATGTCTGCTTGCTTTGGAACAAATTCTTAGATTTTAAGCACATCTTAATTTGTAAAACCTTCTCAGATGGATATTTTCTAACTTTTTTTTTCCTAACTTTTTTTTTCCTAATCAATATTCTATATTATATAAAATTTATGACAAATTTCATTTTGCTCCACAGCAGTGACATAGAGATCAAAAACCTTGAACCTCTTTCACAAGCTGTGCAAAGTGGTGGTTCCAGACTGTTTGCCCTGCATCTCAGGTGAGGGGGTTGTGCAATTGAGAACATAATCTGTTCATGAATAAAGACTTTGAAGGTCTGGATCATGTGCCAGGGTTGTACAGGAAAAAAGCCAGTATAATTTTTGAAAATTAGACGTGAAAAAAGGACAATAAAAGTCTCACTCTCTTTGTCTCAGAAGTAAACAAAATCTTTCTGCTCCATCTCACCACTTTGGCACATGTGTGGATTCATGGAGTAGATTTCCCTCCTACTCCCTGTGCTTTTTCCATCTATGTAAAAGGCTCGTGTTGCTCACTGTGTGTGTTGGGTATCGTGGGAAGGCAGAGAAAGCTAGAGAGTCCCCAGGGAGAACCAGGAAATGTCTGCTGTGGTTCATAATGGCTTCACCAAATGAGCAATGACATTTAAATAGTGTTTATAAAGTGTATTTAAGTCCTCAGGTGAAGTGAAAAGACATTATCATTAATATATTAATATCCTGTGGCTTCTTATGAGGCTATGTTTTTTTAATCTTGAATAGAAGAGGTTTATAATAGTTTTTCCAGAAATAATCCTTTTTGGTTTTTTCCCCCACCTGTGGAACTGACAATTTCTCTAAACAGCCTCCAGCTGTCGTCATTGCAACTTGGTGCTGACACTGCCAGGGACATAGCACGACTCCAAGAATGTGAATTCTTGATCTCAGGAAGGAAACAAGAACTAACACCTTACTTCCAGCAATATATGCTTGGTTTATTATATTTATTGCTTCAATTCCATTGTGTTGGATTAATTTCACCTTATTCTGTTCATCAAAATTGATGAAATACACATCTCCTGATAGCAACTGGAAATTGTTTTCACTTAATTTGAAGCCATGTATTAGACTAGGAGGAATCCTTTCCTTTCAAAGTATCTTTTTTAAAGCAGAGAGATTTGAACCTAACAGTTTTAAAAAGAGGTTATTATTTGGATTAGTGATGCAAAATGGTTTCATAACTGGTTTCCACGAGGCAAAACACACAGTGTCATGGAAAATAGCACTTATTAACACTAGGGGCTAGATCTGATCAAACAGAAGGCAAGGGAATGCTGTGACTAAACTGGAAGTGATCCCAACACTTGGTGACATAACCTAGAGCAGAATCAGGTTGCTGGAAATGGGATGAAACTCACTGGTTCACACTGCCTGGTTGAGACTGATAGGATTTTTCCTTGGTAAATGATGTTTTGACTTCTTTATATGTGCTAAAATATAGTTCTTTCACTAGTGTTTTGGACAGACTCTTTACAGACAAAGTGATTTCAACATGAAGAAAGGGTTACTAACACAGGTTTGCTCCAGGACAGCAAATGTGGGACTTTTCCTCCTCAGTAATCGCTCATTTTGTCCAGAGGATGTTGCAAGGTGAAAGAATATTCCACAGATTTATATCTGCACTCTTAGTCCTGACTGAAGGAGCAGTATCAGCACAGAATCACACAGTGAGACTCGTAGATTCACTTTTAAATGTTGCTGTCCACAGGTGGTCACTTTAGTTACATTAATTATCCCAAATCCACGTTAGGACTGTTGGGTTCTGCCCTGTCCTGTTCTGTTCCATCCTGTCCTGTTCTATCCTATCTTATCCTAGCCTAGCCCAGCCTAGTCTGTCCATTCCTAATTCCCATGTAATGGGGTACTCCTGAAATTTTGCTACTAGCGTGTTCTTCATGTCCAGCAGATAACTGAAACATCTTAGTCTGATTTTGTAAAGAAATGACACAGTGAAAATTCAAAGTTATCAAAATTAACCCTTTGCAATAACTTTACTTGCTAGTAATTTTCAAGTAATGTCAAATGTGATATTGGAAATCATGTGACCAGGCAAGGGCAGATTTGGTGGGGGGGGGGGGTGAAGGTGGGCAAAGATTTGGGCAATTTTTTTCATTGATAAATGAATTTATAAAATCTGGAAAGGTATTTGCAAAAATTGTTAGTACTCATACTTTTTATTTTCCTATTTTTTGCATGATTTTATCATGCAAAAGTTGTGAACAGCTGTTGTTTTAATTAATATTTTGTATTTGTTTTCTAGGTGTTTGACCTTGTATGACACAAAAAATTTATTTTCTGTTAGTTAATTATAAATTAATATTTTATAATCAGTTTTTGTTATAGATCCTATATAATATTGATTAAAATATCCAAATGAAATGTAAGAACTGGAGCAATAACTTCTCTTAATTCTGCAGAAGGGTATATACACTATGTTCTCTAAAAATTATACTTTGCTTCACATTTCCTTGATTTTATTTTTGCAACTTATTTAACCTCGCCTGTAAAATATGATGGAGTGAAACAAATTGTCTCTCTACTTTGCATAAAAAATAGAACAAGCGTGTGTTTATAGTATGTGTACAAACCTGCCATTTGTCGTCACATTAAATACTGAAAATTTGTATTTTTGTTAGAAGGGTAAATATAATAACACATATATACATCCATACGCAGTTCAGTAATTTCCCAAGATTTCTAAGTGTGAGAACTTAAGGTGTAGATTAATAAATATGTATTTAAATATTTAAACACAGCAGTTCTTTTCAACAGCTGAGAATATTACATTTCCCAGGTATGCTTTTGCTCACTCCTAACTTTGGGAAACCAAGTCCCTCATTAAGACAATTAAAGTATGTAGGGCCAAGTTTTGGTCTCATTTTTTGTCTGTAAATCAGTGTTACAGCTCATGTCAACACTTTGAATGACCATCTCCTTCAACCAAAATTAAACTAATGGACTCAGAACCTGACAATTGTCATGGGAAAACAATAAAAAAACCCTTTTCCATACTTTTATTATCACTATCATTAACTACTGGCTGTGTAAGAGCACATAAAGCACACTAGGCACTGACTTCTCTCTGTTCCATGACCACCTGAGGAGGAAAACCCCAAAAGCAGCTTCTACCTCCACATTGCTCCGAGTCCCTGGGCTGCTGGGTGTTGGTGCTCAGTCAGACCACGCATCAGTTTCCCCACTGAGGAAAGATGCCATTTAAAGACATCAGCCTCATTATGTCCCAATGACAAGCATAATTAAGAATGTCTGCCTGCGAAAGGCACAAGAATAGAGGGAAAGCTTTTGTTCACCTGAGCACACTACCATCCTTGACCCATCCAGGTAATTTAAGCCCTGGTTGAATTGGACAAGGACAGTTATAATTGGGCCCCAGTCTCGGCTGCTTCCAGCCTTGCAATTACCCTAATGAAGTTGTCTGTGGAGGGGTCAGTCGCTAGCGGCCAGTTTGGCTGGAGCCTTCTCAGGCTGTCAGCAGAGGGAGAACAAGGAGTCCATTGGGTCAGAGCACAAGATGAAATGAATGCTGGTAATTGATCTAGTGACAGCAGTGTCTGTCCTGAGATGAGGGAAATGGCCAGCTGCAGTGAAAAGACTTGATGCCAAAAAACCTCCAAAGATTAAAAAAAAACCTCCACAAAGAACTCGTATATTTCTGGAGATGTGAAGTTAGACAAATTTTAAAGGGCACCCAGCCACATCGCCATTAAATGTGGGCATTTCTCTCAGTTAGATACAACCATGTTGCCATCTCTGTCTGTTTTTGTGAAGTGAATAAAAACAGGCCTTTCCATGAGCTTTTTAAACTCTCCTCTCTCAACCCATTCCCTGCCAAAATCCCCAAGTGCATGTGCAGCCAGCTCATAGGTAGGGTTCCATAGGTAGGGATCCATAGGTAGGGATCCACAGGCATTGTTGACAGATGTGCAGTTATGTTTTACTGGACCTTTCCAGGAAGGTTCTGGATATGCTCTTGAAAATGCATTCCCAATTAGTGGTGTGATTCAGCATGTATATTTTAGGCTTCACTATTTCAGGTGGGCTGAAATGTAATTTTAACTCATACTTCCATCGCTCTGTTCTTGTGAGAGTTTTTAATTAAACATAGCCTTTAATCAATTTAGTGGCAGCTGCAAGTAATGTGTTAGTGCTCTGAATGTGTCTTTAGAAATATCCAAACTTGCAGAAAATGCAAGTTCAAATAACAGCAGGGAAGAGATTGACTTTCATCCTTCCTTTGAATTCCACAAAATTTCCTGTCTGGGACAACTCATCAATATCTTGCCTAGACATAAGAAACAGGCTTTCAGAAACAATTAATCCCTCCTCCCTTTTCTATCTGTGTGGTAATTCAGGATAATAGAAATAATGGTAATAATAAATACTGAAGCTGGAGCTAGAAATGGCAGCTCCAAAGCTTGAAAATCTGTGTTTATTGCTGGCAGAACCTAAAGGTTTGGAAAGGGCATTGACAGTGTTGATAAAGACTGTTGCTTATCATCACTTTGACTTCAGGGCCAGCAGAAAACGTACATTTTAACAGTGATATCAACAATAGTAATTGTTAATATTCTTTGTAATTAAACTAATTTCTGTCACCTTTTTACAAAGATATAACTAATTATCTACACTGACTTTATTTAGGCATATAAAATATGGTGTCTGTATACAAGGTAATGAGTCCAGAATCTCCTTACATGTATTTTTTTATGAATCAAACAGCCCTGTACACATGAGAAATGAGAACAGAGACACCAGTAGGTTGTGACTGGAGTTGCCAAAAGAAGGTGGAGGTGCTTACCCCAGCTGTTCTCTTCAGTTACTAGAGAGAAGTAGGTGATAGCAGCAGGCAAGTGATTCAGTCTTCAGGGATCTGGTTAAGAATAAAATGAATTAATTCCTCCTGGAGGAAGCTTCTATTCCCCATTCTACCAAGGGACTCTGGGGTGACCAGCTCAGTTGTAGCTGCTGAATGTTGCAGGAGTAAGATAGGTTGGCACAATCCTGTTTGTGACTTTTATGTGTTCAAACTTGGAGTCTGTGGTGTGATCAAAACCAAGACTGGCTTTTTTAATGCTCAGTTATGAATGAGCCTAAAGCTAAGTGTCTTTGCTGGGGCAGATGAGAACTTGCTTGAAGGAACAGGGAATGGGATCCCATGCTACTTGTTTCATACCCTTTGCCACTGCATTCCACATGGAGTCCACAATGCCCAAGGTGTTGGTGTCTCACACCCCATGAATAGTGAGGTCCCACACCCCTTCTTGCACATGCATTTCCAGCAGGATGGCAAAGTGCAATGAGACAGAGTCTGAGCTCCCATTTTAGAACCATGTGAGCTGAGCAACCTCATGAACTCTCCATGGGTTTAGTGCCAGTGGTGACAATGCCCTGCAACTGGTGACCAGCCTAGCAGAGGGGCCACCATGAGAGACATCAACTGGGGGAACTGGACAGCCTTGCTCTGAGGGGTTGTCATGGCTCCACAGACCCTGTAGCCATCACTCCTCTGCTGAAGGGAGTGCATGATAATAGCAATAATAAAAAAATAAATGTCAGCTTGCAGTATTTTTCTGTTTCTCCTCCTTGTGCCACAATGCCAAGGAAGTTAGGGACAATGCTGGCTACCAAAATGATGGATTTATGACTACTGCTGATGCCTTTTTTCCTCTTGTGAATCAGAAGTTTTAAAAAGCAGGCGTGTCTCCTGCACAAATAGGTTGTGTTAATAGACTGCATCGGGATGCCATGTGCATGTTGAGGCCCATGCTGAGCTCAGTTCAGAAACCAAGCACTCGTCCCCTAGTGCAAAGCCTCACACAGTAGTCACACATCAGCATCCCTTTTGTGCATTAAACACACTGAATACAATCTCTTTTCCCTATCAAACACATCTAGGAGTAGGAAAAGAATGTACCTTTGGGGACTCAACCTCTTCCTATATTTTGTTTTCATTTTTTGCAGGTTCTACTTAAATAAATTCTACTCAGATACTCTTTATTTTTCCTCCTAAAGCATTATTTTCTTTTGGGGTACAGACTTAATTTCGAGTTCAATCATATTTTGAGGTAAAGTATTTGATTTATTCTCTCTGGTACAACAAATTAGTCAAATCAATTTTTCTGGACAACAAAAATATATTAGCAGCACTGTACTGGTTTGGCTGGGAAAGAGTAAATTTTCTTCACAGTAGCTGATATGAGGTGTTTAAGATTTGTGCTGGAAATGGTGTTGATAATACAGGGATGTCTCCCTTATTGCTTGGCAGGGCTTACACAGAGTCAAGGTCTTTTCTGCTCCTCACCCCACCCCACCAGCAGGAATCCTGGGGGTGCACAAGGAGGGTCACACCTGGGACAGCTGACCCTGACTGACCCAAGCGACCTTCCAGACCACATGAAGTCATGGTTGACATAGAAACCTGGGGGAAAAACAAGTAAGAGGGAAAACATTTTGAGTGATGATGTTTGTCATCCCAAATCTCTCTTACATTTGATGGAGCCTTGTTTTCCTGGGGCTTGCTGAACACCTGACAACCCATGGGGAGTAGGGAATGAATTCCTTGTTTTGCTTTGCTTGTGTGCATGGCTCTTGCTTTACCTGTTGAACTGCCTGTATTTCAGAAAGTTTTCTCAATTTTTAGGCATGGATTTTCTGACTTTTTAGTCATAAGTTGCCAGCTGGGGTTAAACCCTGACCCTGGTGCAATCAGGTGGATCTTAGATTGAGATATACAAACTGGTCTGTGAAACTGAGCACTCCCATAAACCTCACTCCCAGTCCTTTTATTAAAGTTATTTGGAAATGAATTTACACATAAGGTTTTGCATCCAAACGTTCAGAAGGGTTTAAAAAATGTAACAAAATGTCCTGAAGGCCACACTTTAGTGATGAAAAATGTTTGTAAAAATTCAATAGTAAAAGCTTTTCTATACTTATGTCAACTTGTTAATTAAAACACCAAGTAAGGGGAAGGAAAAAAAAAAATAATAGCAGTGGATAACTTAATGTTTAGCCAAAAGTATCACAAAATTGGAAAACCAAAAAAGGAATTAACAGAAACCAAAAAATGCAGAAGAAACCTAATACAGATTTAGAAATAGGTACTGAAGCCAAACCATGTGGACATTGAAATGGATTGATTTTCACTCCTTAAGAACATGCAGGCTATATCCCAAAGTAGCCACGGTAATGAACACTCTTCCAGCAAACTGCAGCTTCTGGACAGCCAAACCATGGGCACTGGAAACTAGGCACCTGGTCCAGTTTTAACTTTTTGTTTTCTCTGCATCTCACTTTCCCCACTGGATGTCAGACTGTTTTCTTCCACTTCTTGTGAACTTTTCTCATTAGCTCAGAAGTCTTCAGACAAAGAGATCTTCTGTTGCATGCTTTTTCTTTGCCTGAGGCAAAGGGACCCCCATACTATGGTCAAAGCTTTTGCAGTTGTTGTAAGAACAGTGTAGTTGAATCCCACATGGAATTTAGTTTGTGCACAAATTAATCTTTCTGTTGTGATACACTTGACTACCAGTGATATATACAACAAAAAGAAATGGCCAAGATCTCACTTGATGTTATGTTCAGGTTTGTCCAAAACAACAGAATCTGGTCTATTAAAACCACTAATGGACAAGAAGGAATGATTTGGATGGAGTAACATCTAAACTGCTTTTCCTCAGTTTTTTTAAGTGGAAGACATCTGAAGGAGCAATTCAAGAGACATTAGACAACCAGAGTTATTGTCCTTATAATAACACAACAGTAGCAATCTCACTTTGGACCCACTGCTCATTCAATCTAAACTTGCATAATTTGCATGAGGGAACATTGTTCATTCTTTAGGGAAATCTAAAAATAGAAACTTGAGCAAAGTGATTATAATAACCAAAACTGCACGAGTGAATACTTCAGTTCGGCATTTACACTGTTCTCAGAAAAATTAGTGTATCTCAACAGGAGATAGGTTAAATGTACTGTACCTACCATAAAAAAAAACCCCAACCCTCTCTCAACCTTTCACATGAGGTTAATTCTGTTATCTTTTAAAAAAAATCTGGTGAATCTTTTAAATCCCTCAATAACTGCACTGCAGCTAGAGGTAGTTCAGGCTTCAGGACTTAAAAATTACGATATTACTTATGACTCCACCTAAGAATTCAACTAAAGAACAATTTAAATCTGGCTCTGGATTTGTGTGACCTACATCAGCATGCTCTTGACCACAGCTTAGCCACCCTCATCTCACTCTGTGCACCAGTTCTGGCTACCCTGGAGTGGTACCAGTGGATATTTGCTCACCTACATGTATTCACATTTAACTTGTCTCAGTTTCCACACCCTACTTTGCACATGTATCCTGCTCAAAAAGTCTTTTTCCCTTATTCAGATTTAAGATTGGCTGAGCCTCACTCCCTGAACAGCTACTCAAAATTGTGTTTAATCTTCATTGTTCAGCGGGTAGTCCTCTCCACCATTATTTATTACCTGTTAAAGACAGAATGATTGGTTTCCTCCTGGGCATTTCCATGCTTCTCCTTGCTAAACGTTGCTGGAAATACTCTGGCAAAATATTATCTTTATTTTTCCCTAAGAATCTTTTGATTTTTCTAAATTTAGATGGGATTCTTCTCACCTACTTTTGAGACAGTAGGATTCAGCTCACAGGGTGAGACATGTATTTTGAGGTTTTGGCATGCAGGAATCTCCAGGAAAGCTGAGTATCTGAGCACTGGGGATTCAAACTGCACAACCAGGGTGATAGAACATGTAGATACCTTCTCCCTGCTCTTTCTGGTCTCACTGGGGACACTGCAGGATATCAGGGAGCCTACAAGCTCCACCTAAAGCCACCAAATTCCCTGACATGTCAGTTCAGCTCAGGCTGAGCCATAGTAATGACTCCTGCTCATTTGAGTGTACTGGATTAAAATAAACAGTCTCCACCAACCTAAAGCATGTAACAGCTTAATAATGCCTTAGTAAGTCCTTCTGGCCTACTCAGTTGAAATTTGAAAATTGCAGGTAATTACAAACAGCACAAAAGGAGTCTTATAACAGGAAGTGCTGGACAGTATTAATAACAGGTTTCATTAGCAGATCCACCTATACTGCATATGACAGCTGCCATAGGGAGAAAAAAATTCCCACAGAAGATTAGACACTCAGCATAACAGGTATTAGGTAAATAAGTAAGCAAATTGTCCATAAAACCATATAAGAACCTATCAGCTTTGTAAAATCCACATTTTAAGCTGTAAATGATGGACTCAGGGGAAAGTCACATGAGTGCTAATAGTTGTGAAAGGAGACTGTTACAAAAGTCTATGAATCAAGACAGAAAGCTGCAGAATTATAGAACCGTTTGGGTTGGAAAAGACCTTTAAAGTCATCTAATTCCAGCCCCTCCTGCTGTGGGCAGGGACACCTTCCACTAGGCCAGGTTCCCCCAAGTCCCATCCAGCTTGACCCTGAACACTTCCAGGGATGAACACTTCCACAGCTTCTTTGGGTAACTTGTGCCGGGGCCTCACCACTCTCACAGTAAAGAATTTCTTCCTAATATCCAATCTAATCCTGCCCTCCTTCAGTTTAAAGTCCTTCACGCTTCCCCCATGTCCTATCCCTACATGTCCTTGTCATAAGTCCCTCCCCAGCCCTCTTGTAGCCCCCTTTAGGCACTGAAAGGGGCTCTGAGGTTTTCCTGGACCCTTTTCCCCTCCTAGCTGAGCAGCTTCAATTGTCTCAGTCTGTCTTGATAGCAGAGGTGCTCCAGTCCTACATGTTGAGAAATATGTCAGAGCTCTATCCAAGGCAGACTAACAACGTTGCTGTACAATGGCTGTGAAGGTGCCTTGTAGATTGCAGGAAAGAATGGGTACCCAAGTAAAGACCATAGAGGGTAGAGTCCTTCCTTTAAAAACAATAAGCTTTCTGATAAGACCAAATTCATCAAAAACATAGTTTAGTTATTTTGGATGTGCAAAATCCACAGAACTGGAGTTTCTCTTGTTCTTTCTTTTCTTGTTAAAAGTAGTAAATGTACCCACTTTTCTGGGATGGGCAATACACAAGGCCCATGTGTTTGTCAAGGCCAGGTGTGAAACACACTTTTTGCAAATAGCTCCCCAACACTCAGAATTCCACTGTCAGGAATGCTTTAGTTCCTCAGCAGCTTCTGCTTCCTCTGTGAAAACAAGTAATGGGAACAAAATGTTTTGGGACGTGGGTTATCTCACTTGATAAGTGTACAGCTGCCAGCAGACCGGAGCCTTCATTTTGCACACACCACTGGTTTTATTCTGACATGTTCTCCTTTACTCCCCTGTGGTTTCATGGGTCAGGGACTAGGTAGAGGTGCCCCATGTTTTCAATTTGCTGAATGAAATCACAGTGGAGAAGAAAGACTCTGTCAACCATATCTGGTGGATAGAGCATGAACAGAGAATACCCAGTGGGAGCACTGTGGGTGTGTTTAATTTTGCTGCACATGTAGTTTATAACTCACTTGAGGCTCTGCATCTCATTAGTTTTGGGCGAGTCTCTCCCACCAGGACAAGCAGCCTTCATTTCATGGATGTTTTTGTGTATCCAATTTAATTCAGAGCCAATGAAACAAGACTGAAGGCATGGGAAGATCCATAGGCAAACCTGACAGGATTATCCAGGTAATACAAGAGGGCTGGTAGGGTGCTTCCTTACTTCTCATTTAGTTTTAGAGAAGAACTGTTGAAATCTGGATTTTTGAAAAATTTTTGGCTTCCAGATTCTAGGAAGCAAAACACAACAGAGGCTTGGGCTAGGACTCAAAGGTTTGGAAAATTTTTGCCTGAACTGCTCTATTTCAATCCTGAAGAAAAAGCCAAATATAGACATGATATTAAAGAAGCAACAGATGAATGAAGAGCCAGCAACACCAACACAAAGAAAAGTATGGAGTATTTTTAACTGGGAGCACTGAAATTATCACTCTACCAGATGTCTTTTGGCTTTTCCTTTCTGAATTCTGAGGTTTTTGCCCACAGATGGCACAAACATGAGTGGCCAAGGCTGCCCACACCTTGCCCTGACCTTCAGGCATCTTTTGGAGTGTGCTACAGAGCCATTAACCACAGTGAAAAAAGGTAAATTGACCCATGTGTTATCTGCATAAATCTTAAGGCTGGAGGTTGCTCTGATGAGAAGAAAGTGAACGACTTTCACAATAAAATATGGAGCCCACAGTGTAACAGGGAGTGCTAATGGGGAACACAGCTGGGGAGAAAAGAATCATAACTCCCATGTAGCTTTTGAGTGTCCAGGGTGCATCACGGGCTGTGAGGTTTTTAATCCGTGGGTGTATATCCTTTATGGGTATGATTTTTCCCTTCAGGCATGAGCCCTTTGTTCACATCTTGGTCATGTTCACACCTTGGTCAGTCATCAGAATAATGAAATATTGAAGCGTGGACTTGCACTGGCATGAAAGACGCCATGAACTCAATCTGTATTTTTATCAAAGAGAAGGCTGAGCAGTGATTTCAGCTTGTATACACCTGCATGACAAAGATATTTTTCTTTGGCCAGAAGTCTAAGAACATCCAACAAATGAAAATAGGAGACAGAAAAATCCAGATGGAAATGAAGTACCATTTAACCATGAACCCAGCAAACAACTGAAATAGCAAACTAATGCTTTCAAAACAATCTTTTTCCCTATTGTTGAGCACTTAAAATTATAGACTGAATATTTTTCCCCTAAAAGACATGTTTACCTTGAAAGTGGACTTTAGAATAGGTGTGGCCTGGACTATGTGGTAAGTCAGGCATCCTTTTTTAGCTACTCAAAAAACTTTTGTCAACTTTTTGCTCTGGGGGATGTCTCTTAATGTAAAGACCTGGGTGGTAACGGGTAACAAAAGGTAACAAAGAGGTAACAAATTTTGTAGTTTTCATTCTTTCCCTGTTTCTGTAGCAAGCAGACAAAGTGAATAGTACCAAGAATACCTGAATCCTGTCCTTCACCTTCCCCAATTATGCCTTTTGCCAAGGGCTATAATGAAGTTGTGAGATCAGGGAGAAAAGTTTGAGTAAACTTCAGGCAGTGTTCCTTCTCCCTCAGAAACAATTATTCCTGAAAACCATAATCTTGACCAGTATCTGGGTTGGTCTGAAAACCAGACTATGCAGATGGAGGTGACTGAACAAAATTGTCTAAGGTTATGTTAGAGAAGACAGGGCTTCTTTTTTAATTTATCTGTGTAGAAATACATCTTTATATATTAAATTTTAATTGCCTGGTGCTTGTCAGATCCAGATTGGATCTCTTTGTTCCCGTTTTTATTCTCATTGCACACGTCAGACCAACCCCTTCACCTGGATGTGCTGCCATGCAGGTGTTTGCTGGCACACCTGGGAGGGATATGCAGAAGGCTGGAGGTGGCAGGAGCAGAGCTGCCCGCAGCCTGGCAGGGGTCAGGGTAAATACCCACTGAACCATCCCCTGCAGCCTGCTTTATTTACCTTGGATCTCTGCCCTGGATCCACTGAATAGGTGTAAAGACAATAATCTCTCTGTGTCTCACATCCCCAAGTGTCCCATGGGGATTGCAGTATTACCTTGCATTTCCTCATGGATGATCTTCCATGTGAGCATGTACAACCCCCAGCACAGAAGATAACGGTGACAGGGTTAATGTTCTGCTTTGTGGAAAGACGCTCGTGGATGTCTCAGGAACAAGGTGACTTTAAGACTGCTTTGTCCTCAAAATGATGCAGCCTGGAATCCCTGCAAGGCTCTTCACATTGACAGCAGAATTGTGTGGATGGCTTAGGACATCACACACCGGGTTACAGCCTCCTCCACCTCCTCCTCCAGGAACTCAGAATTCCCTTTAAAAGAAGCTGTGTATGTTTTGCTGCTGAGCTAACGTGATTAAACAAGACAGGTCTGGCAGGGCTCTTCCACATTGTCAAATCTTGAACAAAAGGCGTAATTTTCCTATTTCTTACAACTCCAAACAGCCTGCTCACAGAGGTGGCAATTACTCACAGGCAGCGTAACTCAAGACCTTTCCAGTGTTTATATCTCCACATGATCCATACATTTACATGGCAACAGCATGGAACAAGACATGTCTTTTCATTTTCCCATCATAATTCATAGCAGGACCTTGCCAAGAAAACACTGGAGCTGATTACCAAGTGTGACTACGATTGGATCATTTAGCAATTTGAGTTTCCACACCTTTTGTGTGAGGCTGGGCTTTGTTTTACTTAAAGCAATAATTGCATTCTAATTTCATAATATAGGTCAGGGTTGCTTCATCTCTCTGTGCCTTCAAGGAAAAGAAAAGCTGCACAGAACACAACAAACATTTTTTAATTAATTTTTTTAAATGACCTAATAAATGTTTACCTGCTTCACAGGTGTGCTTGCTGCAAAGTGACTTAATTGTCATTCCCACAGTCCCTATTCGAAGGATCACAAAGGGATTATACACTGGTGTTATCTGCACTAATAATGAACTACTCTTTTATGGATAACTGAGTTCAAAGAAATATTTTTAAGAGTAAAAGTTTTTTGAATGGTGTGTGCTAAAGAAGAAGTTAAGACATAATAGATTTTAAACCAGGCAGAATTTCAAAACAGAGCAGAAATATATGATTACAGTCTTTGACTCCTACCTTCACAATGCTTAAATTTGTCTTCAGGTTTCCCCCAACAAACAAGAAGAGCAAGGCACCTCTCAGATCCATGTAGAATTGTTCCAGACCTTATTGGAGACCTTTTCCTTTCTTCTCCTCCAGAACATGGCACTCCATGTTTTAGCTGGAGTTGTAGGGTCACTCAGTTTATCAGGTCACATAACACAAGGCAGGTGATGACATGTCTCAGCTGGTCTGGTTTTCATTGGATTACTCACCCTCATCTCCAACACAGCAGCATGGGTTCCCACAAGTCTTCAGACCCAGGTGCTGCATGATGGATCCAGTCAATCAGCTCCTTCCTTCATCCTTAAGCACAACCTGGAGGTGGTGAGAAGGGTGAAGTGGGTAGTGAGAGATTACTGTGAGTCTAATATTTAATATATGTTTAATATTTAATATGTCATCCTTGCATTTCCATGGGCTTCAGACTAGGCATGGTATTGAGTCCTTTCCTCAGGAAGGGACAGGAAATCAAACTGCCTGAAAGTAAAGTGCAGATAGCTCTTATTTAAAACAAAAAAGAGAGCCACATCACAACTTGATCATGTGCCCATTTAAAAGTGGAGACACTTTTCTCTCTTTTAGGGAACCATGGTTTAGATCTTGATTTTGCCATAATTTTCTCACTTTATCTCAAGCACTTGTCACTTTTGTAGCTTCTGCTGTCTCTAAAGGTACCAAACAGCAATGATTTTTCTGTACTGGATCTCTATCACAAAACTCATCTGAGTTAGCCTATGAGTGTTTTCCCCAAACAGACATAGCCACAGATCTCTCTGGGTTTACCCCCATTATCCAGAATGTCTGGGAATTGGGCAAAACAACCTTTCATCCTGTTCCCAGCTGACCTTCCTTTTTTTTTTTTTTTTTNCTCTCTTCCACCGCGCCTTCCTTTTTTTTTTTTTTTTTTTTTTTTTTTTTTTTTAAAATTATTTCAATTGCAATTGCATGCAAAAAATATTTAGATAGAGAAGGCTTCTATTACTGTTTTGGAGTTGCAACCATAGAAACACAGAATCGCAGAATGGACTTTAAAGATCATCTTGTTCCAACCCTCCTGCCATGGGCAGAGTACACTTTCCACTAGAGCCATCCTTGTGTGCACTCAGAGATGTGATTCAGGTGTCTGCTATGTCAGCTGGGCAGATGTGCCATGAGTTTCCCCTCACAAAGTGTTGTTTAGTTCCTGCAGACCATTGTGGGCTGATGTTTCTGTAAATTTTAGCTCCCTGCAACCCTTTCTATGTACACACATAAGCAGAGATCATGTGTGGGGGCTTGCTTCACTCAGGGTCGCACAGCCCAAGTAATGTGCTCTTTAAAGTGAGTATCAGTGTGACTTAGGAGCTCTTCTTACACATTCCATGACCACTTTCTTCAACTATGCTTTAGGACTTCTATGACTTTTTTTTTTGTTGTTGTTGCTATACTGCAGAGGGCTTTTAAGTTACTGTATCCATCATCCTTCCCAGAACCTGGCAGGAAAGGTAACTCTGCACAGTCATCTCTTCTTACAAATCAGCAAGAGGTGCTTATGTGACTTTGCCACAGCATAGAAGGGGCGGCATCAAATTTAGGAAAGGGATTTCAAAACATCTAGGATCTTCTTTTTTTGTGTAGGCCTATAAACATCCATAAAGGGTTTGATGTTCCAGACCAGAGGAAGGCCAGCCTGACCATAGCCATCCAGCTCAGAGCCTGTTGGACATGAAGAATGTGCTTGTGCCCCTCCGTAGGCAAAGAGGAGTGAAAGGATTCTTCAGAGCGTTATTTAAACATGCAACAGACCCCTTGTTTGAATCATCCCCTTGTCTTTCTCTTGTCTGAACAGACAGTTTGCAGAGTGGAGCTTTTGAGTGTAGCTGTGTAAACACAGGTAGTACAAATACCCCTCACTAATGCTGCGTGACTAAATACAACCATTTGCCTTCACCCGTTGCACAACGCTCACGCTCAGCTGCGTACGTAGAATAGGTTTTAATTCCAAATAATTGCTGGGTTTTGGTTTTGACATACTGAGTAGGATTCATTTGCCTAAGCACAGACATTTCAGATGTATCTATGTGAGGTATTGCACTGTCACCAGCTGCTGCAACTGAGGGGTGGTAGAGGTCTACCCCAAATCCTTCACCGTGTCATGGAGCTGTCTGAACTTCCCCAGGGTGCTCAAGGAGTCCAGGCACCTGTGTTTGGGCAACCTTGATTTATCTATTTGTAAACACAGTCTTTGATGTCATCCAAGGGCATCAACTCTTCTTGGAAGATGTATATTCTTATTTCTCTGCTTTTCCACGTGCCAGTAACTCAAACAATGAAAATCAGCCTGGTTCTCATTTGCCAAATCCTCCAAGCAACTTCATGTAGCTTCACGGTCTGTCAGTAATTACACTGTGAAAATTCACAAAATAATAGAAATTTGTCCCTGCATTTAAATTCACCATGGAGTTGAACCCAATTTTCTTTCCATTTAATAATTTGAATATTTTTTTTTTCATTGCTTTTTCCTTCTTATGGGCTTTGACCTTTTTGGGGCCTAAAAAATAACTAAATGAGAGCATGGGTTTGTGTTTGCACTGTAACTCTGTTGAGCAAAATGTTTTATGATTTGAAGAGAGTTAGCAGAAAATTAGCACTGATCAGTGTGGAAGAAAGCCTTCTATGGGTATCTCAATTTTTCTTTCTGAAAGCAAGCTAAAACAGCCCCAGAATTACCCCATTTTGGGCAAATACTCTTCCTATAGCAACTACTGCCCTGTCTAGCTGTAGTCCAGCATTTTTTCAGTTGTTGTCAGCTATGACCTTAGAAACAGGGGAAAATAGGCCAGGCTGAACAGAGAATGGCCATGTTGTGGTCTGGTTATGTTGGGATGCCCTTCAGCTCTCACTTTGCCTCCTGATATATCTTTATCTGATATGTCTTTACTTCCTGATTTATCATGAGACAAGCAAACAAATGAAAGATGAAGAAAGGGGAAAGGGCATATCATTACTTTATTTACTTTAATTGTCTAAATAGTCATTCAATCTCATCTATGCTAATTCAGGCTTCTTCCAGAGATCTTCGAGATAGAGGCACTTCCAGAGGCTGATTCTGTCCTTTTGCCTCAGGCACTTACTCAGTGTCCTGAATGGCTAACAAGGCCACTTACAGATGGCCATAAAGCAAAAAAAACATGAATCCTGCCCTTCATGACCTGCCAGGCAGAGACAGTAAGCACTCCTTAACCAGAGCATCACAAAAACTAAATTCCACATCCATTTTATCACCACCATCCTCCAGATGATGTCAGAGTTGTTAGATGAGTAAACTCAGGTGGATGGTCAATCCACCTAAACTGGCATGGAAGGAATAGTGATGAGTTGGTAAGAAATCTAATTTCTCCTGCTTGTTCTCTGCTTCTATGCATGGAAACAACTTGTTTCTCCAGAGCTCAGCATCGTTTTAAGTTGGAAACACAACTGGTAGTTTTCTCCCAGTGTGATTGTGGGCATTCAGTTTAGTTGCTGATACATCACAGGGCATCTGAAATATTGACACAAGACCTGACACGAAATCCAGGGGAGACCCACATTTTTCTTGGGAAGAGATGAAAGACAGGCAGGTCATCCAAAGTAATTTCAGTTGGGTATAGATATTATTAGGCAATGGAAAAGGTGTGCTGTTGCTTACAGTTTAAGACACCTTAATTTAGGTCACTTAGATGATTTAGGTGTCCAAGATCTCTCACAAATAACCCAGATCTAGTGCTTAATTGAGATATCTAAGAATAACTGCTATTCTGGCATTAATTCCATGTTACACACCTCAGTTTGGAAAACCTTTACATTATCATGTTGCAAACGGTTAAATCCATTTCAATACCGAGATATCTTTTTATGTTGCATGATAGACCAGAAAAACTGTTTTGATGTTGCTCTCTAGTTTAAGCAGGGAATCCGTTCAGGGAAGATCTGTGCCTATGTGGTTTGTGACTCTTGGAAGTTGATCACAATGACCCTTTCTTGCCCTTATAGAGAACCACAGAATCATTTAGGTTGGGAAAGACCTTTAAGATCATCCATCCCAACTGTTATCCCAGCACAGCCAAGTCCACCCCTAAACCATTTCGCTAAGCACCATGTCTACACATTTTAAACCCCTCCAGGTTTGGTGAAACAATCATTTCCCTGGGCAGCCTGTTTCAATGCTTGACAACCCTTTCCATGCAGAAATTTTTCCCAATAACCCATCTAAAATCCTCCCCTGCTGCAATAGATAAATGTATCTCTTCCATCACTGGGCTAAAAATTTCCCAATGAGAACAGAGAGAGAGACAGAGACGAAAAAATAAAGAGAAAAATTTACATCTCAACTGCATTGCATAACCAGCAATCATTGTAATAGAATTACTGACATTATGGGCTGCTAAAGGAACAGTTAGTAGCTTGTCTCACTTGTCTGTAATTTACTCTGTGTCTATTTAGCCTTGATGTACAACTGAGGTCAATTGCTGTGCCGCTTTCCTATCTCCCTACTTCGGAGTTATAGAGAGAAATGTGTGCCTCATGAATGACTATCTCTCCTGGTCAAGCTTGTCTCTCCCGCCGTTCAGCAGTGCCATGTGTTAATAGATAGTGCTGAACAGTTAATATCACCAGCTAATTGGAAAAGCATGTGTGAAGCAGATGTATTTAAATATAGAACGTGGAGGCTGAAGGAGTAACTGAAATGCATAAGTGATAAGGATTTATTATTAGAGCAGATTAATGAGCCCACCTTTTTCTCCTCCCCCCTTCATCTCTCATCCTCTTCCCTGACCAAGTGTATTTTTAATTCTTCCATTTCAGGAAGGTTTTATTCCACTGTTGAGAAAATTCTGATAGAGAATTTTATGTTGGCTGTATGGCAGCACCTGGAAGGCCAAACCATTTTTGCTGTGCACTGTTTGTGAAGACTCAGGCCTGTAGTAAAACAGTAACAACTGATTATAAAGTGTAGGTGAAGAAGGGATATGTGAAAAAGGCACAGAGAGAGGGAGATGTGTATTTTTCTATTGCAGATCTGCTGTGTCAAAGATCTTAAATGTTAAACTGGAATATCCTTTTCCCTTTGAAAGGCCTTTGGCTGAAGTCTCAGCCCTCTGCCCAGCACTGTCTACTCAAAGACAGCTTTCTACTGCCCTTGATGGGAGGGGTCTCAGTGCTTCAGGTCACTTTCCTTGAGTCCAACCTGTATAGGGAATGGAGGTAGTTTTTGACATATCCTCACTCCTACGTTTAGCTCCCATGGAAACTTCCATCCCAACAGTGATAGTGCCCCCAGAATTGAAGACCAGCTTCTGGACTTTTATCAAGATGCACATCCTTCAGTTTGCCCTCAGATGGGGGAGGTTGGAGTTTACCTCTCTTCTATGGAGGTTGCTTTTCACTCTGAGACACCCCAATCACTTTGTAAGCATCCCTTGTGCCCCCGAAGCCATCGTGTGTGTATTTTCATTCTCTGCTTTGCAGCTGGAGAAACTGAGATCCAGAGATGATCCTGATGATCCTGACAATGAAAATCTAAGTTAGAAGTTAAATATTGATCTTGAATGAGATTGAAATCAAACAGAAGAATCCATAAGGAAAGATACATTTTCCTCTGTTCTCCCCAGCCCGACATTATCTTCCCCAGTGTTTTACCAGGTTGCAGTAGGCACAACAAAGCAAGCATCACACAAAATTAGTCATGCACACAAGCATGCCTCTGCTTTTATTTGTTCCTGGCTTAATGCTTTCTGTCAAGAAGCTGGGATTGAACAGTGATTGGGTTCACTGGCAAAACAAATTTCCTTGGATTCAGCTTGCAGCCAGGTAAATGCAATTTCCTTGCTCTTGGACTGGACAGTTTAGAGTTAACTCACTTCTCATTATCAAGTTTTCAGCTCCAAATAGGTGGAGTTATTATTTAATTTATTTATTAAACATGTTGATTTTAACCATGTCTTAAGTGAAAATATGTCTCTTTAAGCTTTTTCTAATTTAGTAGGCCTGAGGATGCTTTAGCTGTGATGTGATGCTGAAGACTTGAGTCCCAAGTAAACACAGAACCCTTCATCCCCAAAGTTTCCATGTGAAGGAAGACTGTGTACATGGATTAAACAGGGAGGTGTAACACACTCCTGTCTATCGCTGATCAGGACAGGAAGGGACTTGGACACCTTGGTACAACACAGAGTCTCTATATTCATATCTGTATCCATTACCTGCTCTACACAGAGGCTCATGAAGTAAAAACCATAATAATATAATTTCAAAAAAATCTGCAAAATCTTCTTCAAAAGAAATAATTAAAAAAGCTGGTTATTTTCATCTTTTAGATAAGTGTCTATGTTTGTGTGGAAAACCACATAAGCATCCAAATCATCCTCAGTTTTACCCATAAGACCACATGAAAATGAAATAAGGGCAGGATTTTCCCAGCAAACAGAAGTTTCTTTGGGTTTATCCCACACTTTGCAACTTCCCATGGTTCAGTGACATGATTTGGATTGTTATCCATCACAGGGTTTGCTTAAGTGAGCTTGGGTTTTGGCACACCAAAGCTCCCCTAAGCTGCAGCTTTTGTTTTGATTGTTTGGGTTCTGTTGGGAAGATATTTACAGTTATTCTAACATTACCCTTCACAAACAGATTGCCATTGCAAATTGCACTAGGGGGAAGTGGTGAAAAATTTTGGGCAGGATTAAGGTAATCCTAAAACAAGCTAATAAAAAACATATATAAGTGCTCTATTTTTAAAAGGAGACAAGATGAGACACATAATCTCTTTCAATAAGTTTTCTGGAGCAGTAAAGCTTTAAACCCAATGTACAATGTTGATGTGTGTTTGAGTGTGTGTGCCTGTGTACATGGGTATTTTCTTAAACTTTCCTTTGCCAAGATACAAAGCCCAGCTTGTCAGAATTACATCATGTTTATAAATCTCCTCTTCAGTGAAATTCGTCTGACATCAACCTTCAGCTCATGCAAGCATAAGTCTTCTTTGGCAAATGAGTGTTTGGGTTTTTATGTTTGTTTTTTTTTTTTCTCAGAACCTATTTTTAAAATTATTATATTTTATTGACTTTTTAATAAAGGTAATAAAAGGGCTCTCATACCAAAGAAAAGAATTTAATGTTTAAATTAACTTTAAATCTTGCCCTCTTGCTGTCTGTAACCACATCATCAGTAAACAAAGGCCAGATTATTTTGTAAAGCAGAGGTGATAGCCTTAATATTCTTTTTCTCTTTTGAAACGTGTGGTTTCTCCAATTATTTGATTTAGAGCTGAATGTTATCCTTCAGACTGTGAGTGGCAAAAGCCCTCCTGGCTCAAATCGAATGGAAAGAAATGTTTGATGAATATGATTGCAAGCACCACCTGTGTTTCTTAAACAAGGGGCAGATCTTTTACAGATTAAAAAAAATGCCATTACTATATAGGGCAATTTATCCTGCCCCTAAGGCAGCGTTGTCATAACTCCATGGTGCAAATTGTTGCAGCTTGAAAGTGGAATTGCTACAGCCCTATCTTGTAATGAAGGCAATTTATATTGGCTGGAAACCTACCCCAGTGATTTAGATCCCGATCTTGTTTACAAAAGTTGATGGCAAAATTGCCGGTGGATTCAAATGAAAACTGAAGTCGAATGCCACTGAAGCCTCCAGGACTACTACACTTGACTTGAAAGGCAGCCAAGAGAATGGGCATTCTTATGAATTCACTGTCATGGAAAAGACTTGAAGGAGGCAGTTCTACCTGGGATACCACCCTATGAGGCATGTGGTCAGGCAATTTTGCCTGTAGGATCCAGCTGGATTTAAGACAAGATCAGATTCTCTGCTCTTTTCACCTCCCTGCTTCTTTCTAACAGGCAGAACACTAATTTGTGTCATGTGTGAGGAGTTTCACCACAAGTACTCTTAAATCTTTTGGTCTTTTTTAATTATGGCTTCCTATTTTTAACTGCCACCTCTTTAATCCTGAAAAGATAATGCACTGATCTCAAATCCTGCTTCAGGGTGGCAGCTAATTGTGTATTTGGCCAAGTGCTGGACTTCCTTTCTTATAATGTTTGTCTCAAGTGCTCAACAAAAGCAATTTGCGGTGCATTTTACTAGCCAAATATATATAATATTACATATTATTAGAATGTTATTAAAGCAAAGACTTTTGTTGTTCTCCTGCCAAACACAAAGAACTCTTTTCCCTTGTATAAAGAAGTTTCAAAACTAAAACTTCCTGCCTCTTCAAGCTTCCAGCGGTGTCCTGACCTCAGTGTACTGGGAAAGGCTATTTTTCTCATTCCAGGAAGAAGCTGTAGATATTTTCCATTCCTGTGACTTAGGGCAGGACAAGGTGTGACTGCACCACGTGTGGATACCTCTGAGCTAATTCCCACTGACTTGTTTGGGTAGTGCTCACAGGAGAGTGCAGAGAAAAGCCCAAATTGCAAAGCCTTACAGAGGAGCATGGGTTGCAACTCTGCTCAGCTCCCTGCTGCCAGCAATGCCTGAGGAAGCTACTTTAAAGCTAAACTTATTACAGACACATCTTAACCTTGTCTGAGCTCTTCTCTTACCTTTTCACCTTTGTTCAGCTCACCTTCTAGCTGTAGTCCCTGATTCTTGCTTTTCCCGAGAACCTTGTCTATTCCTGGTGTCACTGCTGGAACAGCAGAAGCAGGAACTCATTCAAGACCCAAAATAATCTAGCAAGTTTGTTGCTTTTCCAGATCAAGAAACTGAACCACACAGACATTCTTGCCCAAAAGCTGGTCTCTGGGGTTGGAGAACAGGAGCTGTGTAGAGGGACTGCAGGTTTGTAAATGACATTTCCATGCATAGGGATTTGGGAATGGGACTGAGCTCTGGCAAATGCACCACTCTTCGCAGCCCAGCTTGCTGCATCACCTGCATTGGGGTATTTGCTTTTCTGGACTGGCCTTGTCCTTTCACCTGCTGTATCCACTAGGACCAGGCCTCACTGCCTGACTCTATTCTTCCCCCCATCCTAGCAATTTCCTTCAAATAAGCACTGCAGCAACTGCTTCCTACCATTCTTCTCTTCCAGTGGAGTTACAATGATGCCTGTTGGAAACAGGGGAGAGAGACTGGAAGGTATTCCTGCTTCAAATGAAGTCCATACCCACACCAGAAATCCTGTAGCAGACACTTCACATCCAGCTGAGGAGATACCAATGGCTTCAAGTTCGCATCAGTGAAGAATTCCACTGGTGAGAGTTCTTCTATTAACCCTATATTTAGTGTAGAAAAGTGAAATTCCCATAGTTCTGGGTCCCTCATACAAGAAAGATGTCAAGGGGCTGGAGTGTGTCCAGAGAAGGGCAACAGAGCTGGGGAAGGGTCTGGACTGTGGGTCTGATGAGGAGCAGCTGAGGGAGATGGGAAGGTTCATCCTGGAGAAAAGGAGGCTCAGGGTGACCTCATCATTCTCTACAACTCCCTAACAGGACAGTGCAGACTGGTTAAGTTCAGTCTTCTTCCTCAGGTAACAAGTGACAGGATGAGAACAAATGGCCTCAAGTTGTGCCAGGGGAGGTTTGGATTAGATATTATGAAAAATTTCTTCCTTCTAAATGTGGACAGGTAGTGGAACAGTTTGCCCAGGGCAGAGGTGGAATCACCATTCCTGGAAGCATTCAATAAACACATAGACATGGTGTTTGGGAACATGTTTTAGTGGTGCATTTGGAAGTCCTGGGTTAATGACTGGACTCGATGATCTTAGAGGTCTTTTCAAACCTAAATAATTCAATGATTCTGTGGTAATGCCAGCAGGTTGGAGACACTGGAATTGTGTTTGAAAGGAGGCATCCCAACCTGGTATGATCTTACCCATGCTGTTATAGACAGCCCTTGGAGTGAGCTCTCCCGAGGCTTTTCCCAGGGGACCTGTGAGTTTGATGACACAGACATTTATTCCTGGTGTCTCTGTTTTGCCTTTCAACAGCACTAATGGGTCTGTGTCACTTCCAGCCTAGGGCTGGCTGCTCTCCAAGTTGGGAAATGCCTGGACAGCGTGAGCCTGGGTTCAGAGAGAAATGCAGTCTCTCTCTGCTCACCTCCCACATCAGGGCTCCCTCACACGTCACAAGATAGGTGTTGCTGAGTCCTGTTTTGTTTTGGATTTTGTTGTAGATAAGTAACATGAGAAAGGCTCACAAACCCATCTTTCTCCTCAGTCTGTACTAGACTTAAGTGGAAGTATGATGTATTTCGCTCGTCACTCAGGCTTTTAAACTAGTGTAAAATGACGATTTTGAAACATTAGCTTTTTTCCCCTACCACTTTGCCTTGACCTGAATTTAGGGAACCGACAGATCCTTTCCACCCTTCCTGTTCCCTACAAGAAAAAAATGAAGGTTAGGATTTCAGCAATTCTGATGTTATTGTACTGAAAAGATCCAGTTGGAAATGCAATGAATAACTTGTTGATTACATTCCAGTGACACCTGAAGTTAATAAAAGTCATAAAAAGTCATTTACTTCAATTGACTTATTGCAAATGCACAAGGGCTGTTAGCTTCATTAATGCAAAAAAGTAGGAAAAAACCCACTCTGTTTCCTTTCTTCCTTTCTTTCTGAAGTTGCAAATATGTTACAAATAAAGTGCTAAATAGATTTAATATTTGACATAAAGAACCTCTGTCCCAGATGTCTGACATAGTTTATAAATTACTACGCTTATAGAAAGTGTGTTATTGCTACACCTTATTTGGTTTTAATGAATAGATAATACTTCTTGGGCAACAAGGAAGAAAATAAATTACCAATAAATAGTTAAAATCCTGTAAAACACAGGTATCAGCATAGATTCTCTTCATGTTGGAGCAGTGCAGTTATCTAGAGAAAAATGTGGCATGACCATTTTAAGAGTCTGTCTTCAGATATTTTTAAGCCATTCCTTAATTTTCATAATGTTTCAGATTGTCTTCTGGGGAAGAAGACAAATCAGAAGCCCCCATGTTACCTCTTCTGTGAAGAGAGCAAACTTTATTGTTGCACTAAGTCACTCACAAGGATGAGAAACGATGCCTTTAATGCCAAAGATTTCATCCATGACAATGAGGATTCCTTTTTCCAGTGACTGCATTTTAACCTTCAAATCCCAAAGGTCACAGAGAGGTAATGTTTTCATTAAAACATACCTGCTAAGGTGACCTAAGCCTTAACATAAACAAAGTCTTTTAAATGCAGACACCTGAAATACCTTGGTTTTCAATCCTGGCTCCAGTGTTTGAATCTCAAAGGTGAAGAAGGCATACCAAATTCTTTTGAAGCCTGGTTTTCTAACCCTAAACTGCTTACTAGAGGTTGATTTCCACTTGAAAACAATTAATCATGCATGTGGAAATCACATTTTTAGCAAATTTTAAGTGTATGGTATTGCACGTATGTGTGTGCCTTTCCAATTTGCAAAGGTAGGTATTTTAAAGTAAAAATATCCCAATTTTTTTATTAATATAGCCTATGTTTTAATATGAATAGGTAATATAAATTTTCTATCAATTAAGGTAAAGGAGGGAAATCTCAAGAAGAAACCTTTCAATACAACATGCAATCTTTTACTGGCTACCAACAAATTGTGTCAGAATTTGAAGGGCACAAATCATCATAAAACTATGTGTGCCATTCATATAAATTAAGAATCTAAAGCTCCAGGTCTCCCCACTTTCTGTAAGGGTGAAGCAGTAGCTTTTCCAGGAACTCTGCATTTTAATATCATCAAAACCTCTACATTGAGCAGAGGTATCATCTCTGCTCCTGGCAGACCTGCAGCCTGTACCGTGCTCCCGCCAAACCCGCCTGGGAAAGAGGTGCCAGATTTATGTTTCTTCTGTTTGTATAAAGAAGCAGGATAGATCTAACTGTAAGGATTTCCTTTCCCAGCATCCTCACTCACCTCCTCTCCAGCAATTTCTATTTCTCCTTTAATTATTCTGGTCCTGTGCTATAAAGTGTAAATTCTATGTATGCACAATCCTGTCCTCTTGTCAGTGCAGGGCATTCAAAATCCATCGTTGTTGATAAATGGTGAAAACAGGCAGCAGGAGAGAGTTTTCAAAGGGTTTCAAGGTTCTTTTTGAGATTTTCACAGAATATGTTGAAAATGTCTAAAAAAATCATAGTTTACAAGGAAAATATTTGCAGCTGCAGCAATTTGCTCATATTTTGCTAATAAACAATGTTTCACTTTTGTTTAGTCAAGGCTGACTCCTCCAGAGAAGCAAAACTGTTTATTAGTAATATCTAGAGAATTATATATTAAATATGAAAACTAAAACTGGCCATATCACAGAACTGAAATGTCATGCAAAACAGAAGCTGGTAAAATATTTATTATACCGTTAAACAGTGTAATGGTTCAAGGAAACAGTAAGGCTAAAAGAAAAAAATTTAATTGTGGCCCAGTCCTGAAAAATGTTCAGCTCTCCTGACCTGTGTGTTTGTTCTGTAGAATAAAAAAGTCGTGTCCATATATTGAATGTCTGCAAAATTTCATGCTAGCAAAGCCACGTGTAAGTTGGATCTACTCAAGGGAGGAAAATCAAGAAAAAATTAATTCCAGTGTAAGGAATGCAACAATTCAAGCCTGTGTGTATTAAAGCAGCAACTGAGGACAAGACTGAATGAATGCATGTGTGACAAAAATGCCAATAACTGGTCACAGGAGTGTGAAACTGCCTTGTCTCTTGTTTCAAAGTTGGTGGCGACCTGTGGACTCCAGAGGGATTTTGCAGCAGGTCCTCAAAGACCCCTCAGAGTAATCCCAACCCTCTCTGCCCAAATTGATGGAATGGGCAGCACGGCTGTGGCTGATTTTCCTTCTAACAGATGACCACTGTCTATGATCATCCATGGGGCCGTGTCAATCACACCAGCTCCAGATCCATCTTGGTCCCAAATATGAATTTCTAATTTTTTATGTTGGATGAGATTGGAAACAATAAGAATCTGCACTGGGATGCTCAGTCCTCGTTCTTCATTTCTACTTCCTCACAGAAGGAGAGGGCATTTAACGAGCAATCTTAATCACTCCACTTAATCCCCCACTAGGTGATGCTTAGATAGATCAGTGGCACAGAAACATCATTACACCACATCTCATTTAAATTTTGTGTAGCTCTAGAAGGAGGTGCTGAGCAGGGATTCCCTCCAGAAGGGCTTTGTGGAGTGCTGTGAATGAGCCCAAGTTTGAAAACTGAGGGCCACTTATATTCCACATAAACTATTGGCTTTAAGGAGGAACTTTGGTTCATAAAATGGTTTCCAATATTTATTTTGATTTGATTTGATTTTCTTTTAGCTTTTCATGTTCTGAGAAGTGAGGACAGGACTCTTTGCTGGGGTCTTTTCTTATATATTTTCTACATTTCATGCCTGCAGTCTCAAAAGCTCTGAAAACAGATGCCTGCTTTTCAAAGCAGTTTTTACATTTTTTTGGCAATGCCAGCTATTTTACAGTAGAAAATATAAAACAAACCCAAAGCCAATGACTTTTGATATCTTCTGTTTCCTTATCACCCTTTGATATGCTTGTTAATCAGGGTGACTGGGAGTATTTTAAACCCTTATAATGTATACATTTCTCCCCCCTCCCCCAAACATCTGTTTATTTCACAACAACATGAACCTTGGGGTAGAAAAAAGTAGCTGCTATTATATATTTTTTTCAAAGTGAAGAAGTAAACACACAGCTTTCACATTTGCTACATCAAACGGATGCTATTTATTTGGTTGCTTGAGGCAGGAGGCCTGATCAGAAGAGAATTTCTTCTACGGCCTAAGGTGGTAAATTATTTTTAATATGAACAATGCTTAAGGAAAAAAAAAATTCCTAAAAAACCTCTTCAATCAGTTGGAGAGGACAGAAGGGAAATCCCCTCTTGGGGAGAGGAAAGGTAAAGAGCTCCATGACATGTCCAGCTTGGGCTGCCCTGTGTTGGATGAGGGGAGATGTGTCATTAGGGATCCTCTCATCTGGAAGTAAACATGAGAATATGTCACAAACATCACACATCACATCACAAACTTGCCAAAAAGTTCCTGTTTCTCCTTTGTGGACAAGCAGAGGTGAGGACAACCAGGTGAGTTCTCGATGCCTGTTCTGGGGACATCTCTCAGAAGGTGATGTCCAACCACTCATCCTTTTCCACCAATTTCTGCTACTTTTGCTCAGTAGTGTACACCCCAACATCCAGATACTCCAGAGGAAATAAGACACGCTGAAAATTATAGGTGGGGAATGGCAAATGAATGGCAATTCACTTTTAGCAAGTGAAATAGTCCAAAGCAGAGGTAGTTGTCTGGGTGAAATTCATCCAGCTCAAGCCTTGAACCCAAGCCTTACTCAGTTTATGAGTATAAACATAACCCAAAATACTCTGATTTTAAACTATTTGCCAACATCCAAGCTAGAAACTAGAATCAGCTAAATGAAAACTGAGGTAAACAATTGCAAACCCCAAGACTATTGAACCCATTATCAAGAACCATAAGACTTATGATAAAAACAGGACATAAAGGTTTTACTTCTGTATTTTCAAGGTTAAGCCTTGAGACAATGGTACAACTGTGACTTGGTTTCCATCTTCAAAGTGAGGAATTAGTTATGAGTGCAAACCCAGGACAGACTGCACACAGCCAAACTGAAACACACAATTTGTTACACCATGCAAATAAGAATATGATCGAATAAGAAACCTAAAAATTTATTTTTCACTGTCAATATTATATTTGGATAATAGAAAATATTCTGGAAACCATAAACTGAATTGCTAAATAATAAAAATGCTGGAGTTTTACTCTTTAGGCCTAAGATTCCAGTGTATTTCAAATGTTTTTATAACCACAATGAAAACTTTGTCTGACAACCACATTTACCATAAAGTATTTTGGTTTTTCTCTGCATAAAGAACTTTCCAAACAAACAGATACAGTCTGCTCTGCAACACATCCTTTTGGTGAGAAAAGGCACTCTTGTTGCCCTGACTAACAAATAATGACCCACATGTTAATGGAAAAAGATAAAACAAGGCTCTGAAATGCTCATTTGGGACAAAATGAGTTTATTTCCCAGGGCATGGGGAATCCCAGCTGAATTGGTTGCTGCAGTGATATAAGAAACATGCAAACTGTACCCTTGATTAGAATCTGTGAGGGAGAGATAAAAGGTTTATCTGTGTGACAAGAGCCGTTTGATGGACTGTTAGATGACACTTTTTTATGTTTGCTAAAATCTCACAGCTTTTGTTGCTTTGTCACTAAAATCATCCCCAGCTCCAAACTGACAATCTTACTTTCCAGAGGAAAGTAAGGCTTTCTGGCAAACAAAAGTGATGAGAGAAAATATGTAAATGTCATTAATATTTTGCTTCTAAAATACATGTGGACATGTGTGTGTGTAAATATTTAGGCACCATTGTGCACTGTAACGTATCCATCTGTCCACTTGGGTTTGTTTGTGCGTGTTTGTGTTTCAGTCACCCTTCAACAGAACAAGATTTTCATGTGCTCCTGTGCTTGTGACTTGGCCAATATTATATAAAAAATACATTATTACAACATATTATAACATATGTATCAATACATATAGTATATAATATGTAATATAAATACCTTGTTATAACACCTATCATTTTAAGATATCAAAATTCATATTGTCTATATATGATATCATATACAATATGATGGGATCATAGAATCACAGAATGGTTTGGGTTGGAAGGGACTTTAAATATTATCCAGTGATCTGTGATCATCTCATTCTAACCCCCTGCCATGGGCAGGTACACCTTCCACTAGACCAGGTTGCTCAAAATCCCATCCAGCCTTGCTTTGAACAATTCCAGGCATGGGGCAACCACAACATCTCTGAGAAGAGATATACAATATATAATATATAATAATAGTAATGCATATATTATATATTATACTGTACACATTTATATCATACACATATTTAATGTGCACATGTAAAAAAGTAGATTAAAACCTAAGGTTAGGTAAAGTCTGACATTTTAATTTCCATTTAATTCTTTGTCTTGGAAAAGAGGCTGCAGTGAGATCCTGTGGTTACCTGATGGAATTCATTCATGATTTTGGTATGAAATAAGGGTGGTTACAGAAGCAGTGGCAACTGAATGAATCAGGTAAATGGTTCTGAGAGACAACAGACAGAGGAGCAGACTTCGAGAAGCGTGATGGGGATAAGGAGTGCCGCAGTCCTTAATCAGATTTCCCAGATTACTTTAATTTTTCATATTTACAGGTTTAGTGCAGCTAAAAGTTGCTGCCTCTTCTCTTGACATTTTTTCATCTACTCCCTACAGCACATGGCTGTAACTCACTCCCACTCAGTCCCCAGTTAGATGTGGAAAGGCCTGCAGGGCTTTTCTTCAGAGGGCTTCATAAATTCTGTAAAAAGAAAAGAACCCCTCCAAGATTAAATTAATCTTTTGTTTAACATCAAAACCGCAAAACCAGGGGAGTTTCCCACACAAAGAAATGCTGTCAGAGCTGTAGTTGAACATGGTCCTAGCCTGGGTGCTGCACCCCTAAGTACTTATCAAAGCAGAGTGAACACTGCCAGCACCTCTGAGGCATGTGCCTTTTGCAAAATATCACAACCAAATGCACCTACAGGCATCCACACATTCTTCCCTGAGCTGCAGTTCATGTCCTGCTTTTCCAGATCATGTGCAAGTACCTGACCCAGAGCCACACTCAGCACTTTTCACTGCTGATTTTCGTGAGCTTTAGTGGTTTCATCACACTGAGCCAAGAACATGACACCTGATCAGAGAGGTGGTCTAAGATGATTTTCCACCTGTCTGATTCTTCAGAAGGCTGGGAATGATAGCAGCTTCCCAGCGTAACTTGCAGCAACTCAAAAGCTACTCAAGATCCCATCAAGAGCTCTTTTGCTTCCTAAATGGGGTTATGACTCACAGCCTTTTTGGATTTTGATAAGACTGATGACATTGCCTCTGTCATCGTTCCCTCTCCTCTGCCTCACCTGTCAGCCAGATTGCTGTCTTTCACAGAGGAAACCAAGCTGCCTGTTGGTTCTGTTCCTTCATAGCCTGAAGTCAGAGGGATTTGAATTCCCAGATAGGGCTACCGGGCACCCAAAGAGCTAATCTTCTCTTGCTCCTGTCTCAGAGAGCTAATCATCAGCTGTGGAGCCTGGAGGACAATTGGGCATGGGGTGGCTTCAGCTGTGGTGGCTAAATGGGAACCAAATGGGATTCTGAGATACGTACTGAGGACTTACCTGTGAGCTCCATACCCACCAGTAGCCATAATCTGTGTCTGGGCTACATTTCCTTTGTGACTGGTGGATGAAAAAAGCCACTTTTAGGACAAAGTTCACTTTATTGTAAAATAAACATGTACTAAAGGCTGAATAAATCATGTCTCTTGACTATCAAGGGATCTTAGGAAGATTAGGTAGGATGTTGACATCTGAAAATAAGGAAAGTGAGCTTACTCCCACAGTAAGTTGTAATACTGGGGTGGTTTCTTGGTCACAGCAGTAGAGTTGATGACCAGAACATGATCATCAGCTGTGTTAATTTATATCATGTGTTTATTTACAACAATTCAGCTGGGTTAGACTGTAACTTTGTGTTCCAGGTGCTTTGACATTCTCCAAGCCACATTTTGCATTTGGTTTCCAGAAACATCAAGGAAAAATATCCATATAATGTGGGTGTACATATGTATTTTTATATATCTATGTAGGTATATGCATGTGTATATATGTACATTTGGAAGAGCCAAAAAAATAAGCTAAAATGAAAATATACCAGAAATGAACTAACAGAATTTAATCTATGTAGAACAAATCTGTTCTCCATGCCTACCTTAATCTATATATTTCAATTAAATTCCCTTCTCTGCACTTGAGTCTACTCACTACATTAAAGCCATCCCACTAAAAGTACTTATTTCAGAGTAATCCAGCTATTAATTGGCATTTTTCTCCCCTGTTCCCCCATCCCAGAGCTCTTACAGTCTTTCTGGAATGATTTATCATGAATGGTGAGAATTCCCATGTCACCTTGTAGTGCAGAGTAGCTGGAAGTGTGAATGGTGTTTGGAAGGACTCTTTGTCTGATTTTTGTTATGCCAAAAATCAGCACTTCTACTCAGGCTCAACCTTGTTAACAAATTTCTTCATCAGCATGAAAAGCAGTCACTGCTGCCAAATTGTGCAGTAATGCAGAGTCAGCAGAGCTAGGTCTTCTTCAAGCCACAATGCCACTTATTTTATTTATTTTATTTTATTTTATTTTATTTTATTTTATTTTATTTTATTTTATTTTATTTTATTTTATTTTATTTTATTTTATTTTATTTTATTTTATTCTTACTCTTGATTTTTATTTCAGGGTAAATGATGTCTTATGGCCACCAGAAATGTTGCTTTGGGTTTGTACTGCTGAGTGAGTATCAAGCTTCCTCTTCCAGGGAAAACCCACCTGAGCTATACTAGATCTTAAAATATACTGGATATTAAAATGACAAATATTGATTTCCTCTTTCCTTCAATGGGAACAAAAGCAGATTTAAAAGAGGGTTTAAAAATATTGATTTTAATGCTAAAAGGTGTTCTCATAGGAAGAAAACAACCGCAATGATAAGAAAATGCATTATTGGAGTCAACAATTAAAAATCACCTGTTGCTTTAAGAAAGTATTCTGTAATCCGCCATATTAAATATTATTGCTATTAGAATTAAAATACTTACAGTGTCATTGCTAAAAAGTAGAGAGACTACTTACTCACTGGAGATGTTTAGAGCATGTGAATACTGCTGACCGTGCAAGTCAATTGGCAAAGAAAATTGAAAGAACCTTGGATAAGAGGTTGGAAAATTCAGGGATTGCCATGGGAGTGGAATCTGTGTAACAGGACGAAAGTGATTCTGCACTGAATTTCCACATGGTTTCTACAACTTCCACTGTAATTGCACTTGCAAAGGCCTTAAGTGGAAAGCTGTGATTAAAGCTGTCCTGTGCTTGCAGATTCCACGCCAGCATTCGGAAATTAGTCCTTGTTCTGAATCACAGCAAAGCAGTTTTCCTCTCAGATTTTTCCAGGAACTGAAATGAAATAATGATAAAAGACTTGGGTCAATCAAACAATTGAATTTCAGTCAAATATATATCTATTTTTTCCTTCAAAACAATTATTGTGTCCAATTAATTTCAAAGTAATTTTGAAACCAATTGAAAATGTTACAGTATAATACAACTGATTTTTTTTTCAGGTGGAAATAGTTACAATTTCACAGAATTGTATTCAAAGCTTCTATATTAATCAAAGCATTTTGTGATGGGAAAGAAGATGGCAGAGTAGAAGAATTTTAAGCTGACTCCAGCTTTGCCTGTGAAAAGCAGAGATTCATGGGTTTCTGCAGGAGAGTAGTTCCTAAGACATGGGTTTAATCTGGATTTATTCCCTATGAAACTTCATGAAAAGACCCAGTGACTTTACCTTTTTTTTTTAATATTCAGAAGTCTCTGCTTTTGAATAGTTGCTTCACTGCTTTTGTTAAGCATCTTCTTTCTAACAATGTATTTCTCTCTTTATTTTGTGGCACTTTAATGGTTTCATACCTTTTTTTTTATTGATTGGGAAAAACAAGAGGTTTTTGTACAGTTTCAGCTGTACAAGCCAAAGGACAGAGCCAATTCCTGCACAGAATTTTGCCACCAGCTCCAACAAGGTAAATGCAGAGAAACTGTCCTGTGAGAGTTGAGTCATCCTGGTGTAAAAGGAAAACCAACATCCTCTGAAGGGTGGTATTGCAACACTGGCACGAATCTGCCTGTCCTCATCATGTGGATAAACAGCAAACCAGCACCACACAACCCAAATACCTCTCAGTAAGACACAAACACTGTTAAATATTAGTTGGATCTCTTGGTTTGTTTTGGTTTGAAGAAAGGAGGCATTTTTGGAAATTGTGTCCAGGATGTAGCTGGAGCAGGTTGTTTATCCATCAACTGGGATTTTAATTAATGCTTTTTTGGGGCTGGTTTTCACTATAGTGAGGTCATAATATGTGCTGCTGTTATGGAGGAAAATTAAAAAAAATTCACAGTCAAAAGTTTTCAGGTCTAAGCTGGAAAGAGAAAGCATTCAGCTTTCAATGGGGCTGATTAAAAGTCAGATATTCTGAAGGAAATAAAAAATGTACATTCCAATCCAAAATTTATTTTGAATCATTCTTCCTAACCAATGGCATTGGTGGAAGAGTCAGAAGAAGGTCCTGCTTGTGATAAGAGGTGTTCAAGTCCAGGGACTGGATTTTGAGGCATTCAAGTCCTGTTCGTTGCCTTCCAACTCTGGGTATTCTATGACTCTAAGTGCCCAAGAAAGAATCATTCCAATCCCTGAAGGTCTCTCAAGCTCAGCAGATGGTTTGTAAAGGCAACATTACTGCCTTCTGTTCACTGGAAGAAGATGAATTCACACAGAAAACCTGCTGAAGAGGCACAGGTGGAATTAAATCTTCTGGATGACCTCTTAGTACAAGTATGGGATGGGCTCTTTGCCTTCTATTTAAGCTTAGCTGAAGTTTCACTGAATTGGGATCCAGGACTCCTCACCCAGAAACACTGACTTGCCCCTGTCTGCAGGATGAGTAATAATGCTTTTTAAATCAGATTATTATTTACATCAAGTTAGTCATTAAATGCTGCAGAATTTTACAGCATTCATTAAAATGCTGTAAAAGAACAAGATTATTCAGCTATCCCTTACTCATTGTGTAGAATTACTCACAGGGCAGGTTTCTTCCTGATCAGATGCCCACCATCCTTTTAACCAAAAGAACAATATGACTAACAGAAATCACTGCAATGTTGACAGTGAATGGCAAATACTTTTATTCTGTGAATCCTTCTACACATGGTTAAAGACACAACCAGATGAAAAACAGCCTTTCTGCAGATGTTCCTACGAACTGAAGCCACTCCTTGCAAGCAGGCACGAGCAGCGAATTAAAAACACACACCAGATTTTGATCTCAGTTCTGCAAGTTTTGCTTGGGCACAAGTCCATTGGTTTCTTCACCCAACCAAATGAGACACAAATCAGGATGACATATTCATGCATGTCAGATAAAAGTGTGCAGGGTTATGTCCATATTAGTCATGCGATAACAGGACAGATGCATGTTAGGGTGGAACAGTGTTAGCAAATTATCTCACAAAAGGCTATTTGTCTTCCTTGGGACGTGTGCCACCATTTCAACAAGTCTGAATAAATCTACATTCCTGACTTCCTGTCATGGAGACTTAATCCAGCTCATCCAGCGAGGAGATGCAGGTTGCAATAAACTGGTTGGAGAAGGAGAAACTTTCGGAAGGTTTTGGATTTGCCCTTCTGTGTTGCTGCATTTCTGCACTCACACTCACCGAACTACCCAGCAGCACACTGGGGAGGAAGTGAGAGAAGGGACACATGGAGATGCCTTCAATCCAGCTAGGATGTGTCTGGCTGGATTGCCTTCATAATCACTGGCCAGATGTTGAAACATGGGTGATGTGTTTAATCTTACACAGAAGTAAAGGACCAAAAGAGATCAGCTATTTCAGAGTTCACTTGGAAAGGAACTGAGGGAGACCAGCTTGTGTAGAGTGTGCTGGTCTATTTGGATGCAGATAAATTTCACTTGAATTGTGAATCAGAGCTCCCCACACCTGGCAACCTTCAGCAATGGCAAAGTGTAAAACTGTTTCATTTTACCTGTTCCTGTATTAAACAGTAGTGACATGATGACAAGTCTGAGCCCTCTGTGCATCAGGTCTTCTCTCTGTGACAGTAGGAGCAGCATCAGCACAGAAATAGCTAGAATTTAAGCTCCCAGATGGATTTGCTTAAACCACGGCTATTTTGCCCTGAAGTGCACTTAGGAGCACTCACTCTGTCTTTCAGCAGCAGTCACAGAAGCCTGCACCAAAAACCTGTAGCAAGCAGTAACTCCTTAAACAACTTCAGCTAAATATGTGAAGCTGGCCTGCATACATCTTAAATTAATCAAGCACTGACTCAAGGTGAAGAATGAGTATAGAAAGAGAGAGTATTAGACCTGTTTTCTTCTCCCCAAAACTCAGTCCAGTCGAACAAATGACCTGAGTCACGTCTGCCTGTGCTCACCACCTCTGCCTGCTTTTAGCTTATTAGGTCTTTTGTAACCTGCCTCTGACACAGAGGTGTTTACTAAACAAATTCCGGATCACAGGAGCCTGCTGTCAGCTAACAAATTCTATTTGCTACACTGATTCCAGGACAGCCATAGGCTGAGGAAAAAGCTCTGGCCAACTCCTAACCCCATTTACCAGAGCAGGACCTAAATTGTGAAGTTCACATATTGTTTAATGCTGTGACCTCTGTGCACTTGCTAATCCCTCATCCACTGCTCTGCAGCTTCTTTCTTGCCCACAGCCTCCAGACTAATACCCAGAAAGATGCTTGGATTTCCAAAACTGCAAACCAGGCAGCTGTCACATTCACAGGGGATGTTATGTTGAGTCAGCACACTGCCCCAGCGCGGCCACAGCTATAGGATCTCTCCTTCCTATGGATAATCACATCTTTGCCTGCATCAGGCACCTTCCTGCTGCAGCAGGATTTTGATACCAGCAGCAAGATTGCTTCTGCTCTCAGGGCAAGCTGAAATTAGACCAGGGAAAAGATTTTGGAGCCTGTTATCTTGTAATTAATTTTTCAAAAATCAATGTTTGAATAACTAGATTTCCCCCATTGTGATGATTTAAAAATTACTATCAGACTTTATTATTGGTCTGTTGAAATATTTAATTTGTTATGAACTCACGAATATTCTATTTATCCAGGAATACTTCACTGGGACAGACTCAGAGTCCAAGATCACAGAGAAGTAGAGATAAATCCAGTGTGTATCACTCCTCTGACATGTCCGTGTCTTTCTGCACAGACGAGACATCTCATTCCTCCTAAACTGAGTTTAGTTGCTCCACATTTTTTCTGTTTGCATCGCAGGCAGTGCTCAGGGTGCAGCTGATGTGTGGAAGTTTGCACCCCAGCACATTTTAGTCATTACTTGTATAATTAATTGACATCACTTGCCACTGGCACAGGCTGCCCAGAGAAGCTGTGGATGCCTCATCCCTAAAAGTGTTCGTGCCTGGTCTAGTGGGAGGTGTCTCTGCCCATGCCAGGGCTGCTGGAACTAGATGAGCTTTAAGGTCTCGTCCAGCCCAAACCATGCTATGATTTTATGACAAATGTTCACTGAAAATCACTGTGATGAAGATGACAGAGCTGCACTAGTGTTTAGGCAATAGGGGACCAGAATAAGGTGACATTTTCCTTCCCTGTAAAGTTTTTGTTTCAGATGAAGGAAAAAATGGGGGGATGCTTGGAAAGACACTTCACCAAATCTGAAATAAAATTTCAGACTGCTTCAGGTGGGTTGAAGAGGAAGATCTTTCCTGTAGGATATTCACTGAGAGAGAAATAAAAGCAAGTAGATACATAGACTCTGTATCAAACTGCTCCTGTATACATCCCAGATACATGTGCCCAAAATAAATGTGACAATCTTTCAGTGCTGTCATGCAGAATTTCACAGAGAAACATGATATCAGGAGTTCAGTACTGTGTGTAAGAATGAAAAAAATTAAAAATTGGAATTTCTAATTATTAAGAAATACTTTAAAAATTTACTGTGTAGTCTCACTAGAAAACAATTTGTTCTCTCCAAGATAGTGCCTTTTTGTCCTTCCATCTTAGAAAATCTTTCTGTGCTGTAGGAAACAGCGTGTCTCCTCCAAATAATTCTGCTTTTTAAACCTCACTTTTCCCTAAATGTGGAAAAAAACCCCAAAACCCCAAGAAAACCCCACAACCTAATCTGACTGCTCTGAAACAGCAGTTCAAAAATAAATGTTTCATTTGAAAGTATCTTACAAAAAATTGAGCCATTCTTACCAAAAGTAACTTTTCAGTAAAAAGAATAAAAAGAGTCAGGCTCATACCTTTCCTGATAAAAAAAAGATTAATTTTATTTTAGGTAGATCATTGCCCTTTTAAATGTATTTATTAAATTTAACTTTAGTTTTAGTAGGGGGTACCGTGTGAAATAGGTGTTCAGACTACGGATGAGTCTGATAGAAAATAACTGAGGGCAAATAACACCAAAAAGGAGGGAGTGGTTTTGAAATTGGATTGTGTAAGAAATTACTAAGAAGTATTAAGCAAAGGCCTTCCCTGAAACACAACCATACTAATATTCAAATTAAATACCTATTAAATATAAGATGCATACTTCACAATATGGATTCTCCCAGGGCTTTGATTATGAGGTGGCAGGAAGAAGCCTGTAATTAATATTATATGGTGGTTCTTTTCAAAGCAGATTGTTCCAAGAGCTGTAATAACAACTACTTTAGTAAGTTGTCCTTCACTAGCTAAAAAGCAATTAGGACCCAGAGCAAAGGTAAACATGCAAGCCTGTTTAATTGCTGGCAATATTTTTTTTTTAAAAAATGGAAATGATAATATTTCTGAACAGTTTTAGCAGTTGCAGATTTCATCATGCCTTGGATCTAGATACTTTTCATGTACCAGGTCAACATTTGTTCTGTATAATGGAGCAGAAACATCTTTAAGGAAATGATTCCTTCAAACATTTTTGCTCTGTACCTTTGGCCTGAGGCATCCTCCTTGGAAACCAAACCATTTGGAGAAAAGAAATAGCATCTTAAATGGAGCTGTGAAAATTGCAATAACATCTAACATGGTGAAACAAAAATTAGCAATTATCATCTCCCAGCAGAGCAATGGGAACCAGATATTCCCTGTCCATCAAGAGGAAAATAATTAATGCTTAAAAAGAAAACCAAATTAAGTTTACCTAATCAAATGCTCTGATACAGGGAAATTTGTCTGGATTTCCGTTTAACTAGGTGGTTATACAAAGAGGTGTGTAGTACTTAACATGAATCCAAAATACTTGCTCCCCTTACATCCCATGGCAACACATTCCATAAGTTAATTATATGCTTTCTTAAAAAAAATAAAAGGCATTTAATCCGTTTCACGGTGGCTGTGTTGCTCATCAAATGTCTAGAACAGTTAATGTCTTGGTAAGATTATCAGCTCAGCAATTTTTAAACCCAAAAGGGCTTATTTTGTCATCTTGTTTGACCTATCAGCTGCTAAAGGCCAGGAGACTTCTCTGAAGTTATTCTTGCTTTAATCTTCACTAGATCCTGACTTTGCAGCACAGATCAGTCTAGATTTGAAAGTGGCTGGTGGAAAAATGTGTGTTCCAGTACTTAATTACTCTCATTTGTTCCAGTCAATGTTTGTTTATCTTCCACTTCTACTTTTCAGACCTCGTTATACCCATTTTTGGTGGAATAACTAATCCCCTTCTTGTCCATCATCTGGTTTTGTGTGAAGTGTAACATCCTGCTTGCTCAGGTCCCTGATGGATGATTCAGATCATAATTTGTTCTTTTTCATTTTTCACTTCTCTTGCGTTTTTGTACCATCACTTTATCAGCACTGACTTAAAGGTTTCTTGGAAGTGTGATGTCACATAATCATCCCAGGCCCACAGTGCTTATAAATGATACTTTTTAGTGATTAAACTGCTCCAGTCACCTCTGCACAGCAGGCCGAGGGCTTCTGCCCTGTTCCTTACTTCGTTTCTCCTCTCCAGAGCCAAGACATGGAGTGTTCCAGATACCACATCTCTTCCCCAACCATATGGACGAATAACACTGGTCTAACCTATATTTCTAAAATTTACAATCCTTAACAGTGTTCTGTTAACCTCTGATGAACCTTTCCCTCTTGTTTGGACTGTTGAATCTCCCCTGAAAGAGAAATGCTGCTGCTGTCCAGAGACAGCAAGTCCATTAGTGCTGGCAGAGGTATTTCCTGAATGTCAGCTGTCTGCTCCTTCTGGGGGTATTGCATGACCAAATTCATCTTAATCAAGCCAGAAGAATACCTTTTGTCTGGAAACACTGACCTCCTGTGTGAACTGGATCTTGAATGATTTCCTGTTCCATCTAGGGAATGTCCATTCCACCAGAAAATGGACCTAAGGAGGGACTGGTTAATGCAAGAAAGGGAAATAAAGGCGATATTTATCTGGACTGCAATGTTCTGAGGACATAATTTGGATTTTATGTGGTCAGAGCTCTTCCAACAAAAACTGTCAGTGCATTCCTCAGGATGTCAGGAGCAGTATGTCCATGGTGTTTCAAAGCCCAAGACTTGGGACACCACTGTCAGAGAGGTCCGGAAAGAGGTTCCAGGTTGCTCTCTGAAGAGTTTGCAGGGAGTAGATGGGACCAGTTTTAGCTCAGCTGGGGTTATGAGACCATGTCCTTGATGGCTCATTGCAGATAGGAACGGGAATGAACTCCAAAACCTGATGTCCTCCCAGTGCAGAAAAGTTTATGTCTGACCATTAGAGTTTTTTCAAGTGAAATAAAATGTAGAATATAGCACCAAAGACAAAGAGCAGTTGTGCAAAGGTAAAACACTTTTCACATTCATGCCAATGTTTTCCTTTTTAATTATTTTTTTATAGTTTTTTTTCTCTTTGACCCATATTATAAGGAAATTCACAAAAACCTGTAAGATAACTGTTTAAAATCCTCCAAAAATATGAATTAGTCCTTTAAGAGAAGGAATGCCACATTAGAAACCTCTGTGCATCATTGATATTAAAATGACTTAGATTATTTTAGACTATTTTAGGGTAAAATCCAACGGTGGTTTCTGTGAGCTGGCAGCACAAATGGAAGGATAACAGTTATGACCAGAGTTTTATAAAAACACAAAAGACAGCTGTTTTCATTCCTTTATCATGTGACAGAGAAGTGGTCAAGTAAGCTCTTCAGAAGATCAATTTGGCTAAACCTTTTAAAATCTTTGTGATCTGCAATGCAGCTGGAATAAAACAACACTAAACCTCAGCCCCTGCTGGTTAATTCAAAATTACTGACCTGCAATGATGCTCCTTAATTCTTGCTTATTCTCCATGCTTAAAGATAATAAAAAACCCATCCAGCTTTTCCTACCTTTACCTGTCCAAGCCAGGGATCCCACATGTGGTGTCGAAAGGACTTTTCTCTGTGTGTTGAACTTTGGATGCAGACGGTCACTTTGCTCTTCTACAAGAGGGATATGGAGGTTATCCCAACGAGAAGCAAAGGCACAATGAAGCTGTGTGCCCACAGAACATTTATCCTGCTCCAAGTGGGATAAGAGACATCCAGAACCTTCTTCTGCCTGCTCTGTCCAGTGGATATCTGAGTACTGGGGTGTGTGCCAGATGAGAGTGTGCTCCATGCTGTCGTCCTGCATCCTTGGCAGCAGGAAAATCCACTCACCTCTGCCAGGCTCCCTTCTCTCACTGTCTCTGGAGCAGTGGCTGCACTGGACAGAAGGGTTGATCCAAATAAGAATTTTTCCCGCTGGAATTATACAAGTGGGTTGATGGGAATGTTTTGTGAATTCATGCTGATCAAAGAGATTTGTTTCAATTGAGAAGGGAAAAGAAAAAAAAAAAAGCAGTAGGGAAATGGGAAAGGAGTATTGGAAAAATGTAAATGTTTTTTATTTGGACGCTTTCAAAGTAATTTGAGGTGATGTTTCATTTAAAAATATACTTCAGTTTTATTTAGAGTAGAATAAACATCCTTTCCAAGGGTTCAGAACTGCAATATTTCATTTCAGCCTGAAAAAAATAGACTTGAAATAAAACTGCATTTGCTCCTGTTCTGCTTGCTGTCACCTATCATTTTTATGTCACTTGAATAAAACCTAAAAATTCAGAAACACTGTGAAAAACATTAACTGTGATATCCAGAAATGGTGGTACCCAAAATAGCCTTTCTGGGTTTGACACAGAATATCATATCTTTCCACATCTTACTTATTTTGTAGAAAGACATTGGGCTTCTTAGCATTTCTTGTTCATCTGACTGTACTCATGTTTGTGGAGAAGTGAATGGTCTTACAGGAGCTATCTTCTACTAAAATGAGAGTGATATCTCCAGGTAATGGATAGACATTATGCAATTTCTTCTGATGATCAGTGGAAATCTGAAAACCAGCCCAGGCTCCTCTGCGAAGGGATGGATATTGCCCTTTTTTTTTTTTTTTTTTTT
>VXAC01003221.1:131323-157028 GCA_013399225.1 Rhipidura dahli | reverse complement strand
TTTTTTTTTTTTTTTGCAGAGACCCATGCATCTCATTTCCAGTAGTTTTCCTCTTTTCTTTTCCCTATTTGACTTCAGAACAGGAGGTCAGGTCAAACTTCTGGCTGGTATAATAGCTAATTACACCCCCTATTTGGCCTAGGATGAGGGTTGAGGCATAAATTAGGACCTGATAGCTTGGTTGGTGCCATGGTGGGTTATTAGATGTGTGTCAGAGAGCAAAGTTGTGATCAAAGCTCGCAGCAAAGCAGCCAGAGGTCGTGAAGCATGGCTGGGGACTAATTGCTGGGCTGCATGCTGAAAGGAAGTTTGCAATGAAAGGCCATTAAGATTCAGGTTTTCCAATCCGTGGAGCAAAGTTACGGAGAAATGTGGATTGTTGAGCAAGCAGGGAAATCAGGGGGTCTGATGTGAGCCCTGCTCTGGGGGATGATGAGGGCTCACCTCATTTCTAAGGAGTTTTCCTAAGGAAGGGCAGGATCTGCTTCTAGGCACCAGTCCTGGCAAGGGCTTATTAACACATATCTTCATTTAAATGGGTTGGTCAAAAGAAAAGAGGCTTTTTAAAGAGCTTGCACTGACAGAGAGATTTGGCTGGTTGTAAAATACTCTTGTGGCAACAAAATTTTTCTTGTAGAGCAGAGAGTGGAGGGGCAGAGGATTTAGTCAGGCACTAGAAAAGCACACCAAGACCTATGAATGACAGCTCTTTGGAGAAAAAATTTAGAGGGATAAATTTGTAATTGCTTTTTATTCTCAGAGGTTTTCTACACACTCTGCACAGCACACGAGATACATTTTGCTAATACTGCAAATGGGGAAACTGAGGAAAAATTGAATAGATTTCACTTTTTAATTTATAACACTCAGATTCCCAGAGGTCAGATATCCTGGAGACCAAATGACATAATTAAGCTGGTTTGAAGGACAATGGACAACCGTTTCCCTATTTTTTTTACTACTGTTGTAGAAATTAATCTTTTGTGATCTATCAGTCAGTTTTTCAGTCTTGTTTCCCTTTGGGTCTTTTTCAGAACTGAAAATTTCCCAGTTAAATCTTTCTCAAGGATCATATCCATCTCAATTTCTCTCTCCTCTTCCTCCATAACTCATAAAATAAAATAAAGTAAAATAAAATAAAACAAAATAAAATAAAATAAAATATTTCATAGTTGTTTGTATATTCAGCATAGATGAGGGCAAACATTTTCATTTACTAAGCATCAGTATAATTTTCATGTTTGTGAGAAGTTTAAATGAAATAAGTTATAGCATGTTGCAAGACCTAAATAACAGAGACTAAATGTTTTCACTCATGTTTGGAAAGGTCGTCTTGAATATAAACAATGAAAAATAGCTATGAAAAGTCTGGTGGCTCTGGCCAAATATGGATTGTCAGATCCAAAGCTGGAATTTCCAGACAGTGAAATTTCCACTCTGTCAACATATATTTGCAGTCAGTTTGAGACAAAATGTCATATTTTGGGGAAAGGAAAAAAATCTCATTAATGCTTTGGTCATAAATGTTGAAAGGTATTTGTGTCACTTTGGCGTTCAGTTACTCCCAGCTATCAAAATCAAAGGAGTTGTAGCTTTTTGTCCAACATTTCTTCAGGAGTTTTTGGCCACAACTACATTTCTCATGAACCCACGTGTCCCAGCTCAAGGATCAGTTTCTTTATCCGTGAGCCAACATCGAACCTGTTGGCCTGTGTCACCTGATCTGAAATGAGAACAGCAGGAGGAGCAAGTACTGTTGCAGCTTTAGCTTAGAAAAAACCCTTGCACAATCTCCTACCTGCTGGGAATCACATTCCTCCTCCCTCTCTCCTCCTTTCTCTTAAACCTGGCTCACATCCTCCTTTTCCTTTCCCCTACCTATCCTTGGGATAGGGTGTGCAGGTGTCATTGGCAATGGTAATTATTGACTGGTATCATGCTATTACCAAGGCATATCACCAGCCTGGAAGTGAGCTCACAGCTTTTAAATGTGCAGTTATTATTTAAAGCCATAAAATGAACCTTAAATAAAGTGAACTGTGGCTGTAGTTTTCTTGCTTTGTATCAAAGGAATTTTAGTTCCATGTAAATTAATTAATTCAGGGAAAAAACAATGAAACAAAGATTAAAATCTCTGTGTGGTATTTCACAGGTGAAACAGAAAACAAGAACATCATTTAATAGCTTTCCTGGCTGCTTGCAGTGTATTTTCTTTTACAGAAAATCACTCCATGTGAAAGCAAAAGGGAAAGAAAAAATGTTTTGTTGTTGGATTTTTCTTTTTCTTTACCTTGGTATTGAAGAAAATGAGAAGAGAAATCTGTTTCATGTCTCCTTATGTGCTTTTCATACAACTTAACTAGATTATTAGAAATGTTCAGTAATAATCTGTAGATGAAAGGAGCGTTAACTATTGAGTCTTTATTATGGTTAAGGCTTGAAGTCATTTGAAAATTGTATGTGGAACATGATCTATTACATCTTATGGCAAAGAGGAGCTCATATATTTAGGCTACAGCTAAAGAGTAACATCTGCCCATGTCTTGAAGGACTAATTGCTAGCAAAAGAGAAATGAATGTGTTTGTGACTTTTATGGTAAACTCAGCAGTAAAGGGAATAAGGTCCTGATGTGGAAAATTGGAAAGTCAGTTGTTCTGCAGAAACAAACCATTCTTCTCTGAGGAGTAATGGAAGAGACCTTTTTCTTTTTATATCCTGAGACAAAAGAAAAGCTCAGGACTGTATGATTTTAAGTTGAACTTTCAAACCCATAATTGATAAGCTGCTTTCCATACTCATTGTAGTAATATTGCCAACAGCAAACAACAACAAACTTGCTCCTGTTGAAGTCAAAGGTAAAATTCTTTAACCTGTAGTATCCAACTTGGTACTTGTGAATTCCAGAAATGAGCCAAACCCTCAGATTTAAAAGTGGCATGTTGACTTTCCTAAATTCAGGCTTAACTTGTTACTAGGCTTTAGGTTATGCCTGCTGGGGAGCCAGACTGATGCCATTAGAAAATTTCAGAGCTGGATCCAGTTTTTGATTTAACGCACTCTCAACACTTCAACTGTTCAGTTCCAAGACTTTAGTTCAGGTCCTTCTATTCTCAGTTTTATAATGTTGTACATGCAATTGTTTGAAGTCTCTAAAATGATTAATGTGCATGCAACTCTATGAAAACATTCTTTGGTGTTTCTCCAATTTGTGGTTTCATACATGAGAATAAGAAGCAATGAAGAAATATTATCCTTTGCTTGCACTGCAGCAAGTACAACTAGTCATGTAAATACACTGCAAAAATTACTCAGCTCTCTTTGAATCACTGTTTTGTTTTACTAAAGCAGCTGTTGAAATCACCTGTCTTTAAATGAATAATTCATTTGTATGAGGAAAGAATACCCGAGTGATTTCTTCAAGTGATATAAGTTGCTGTTGGGAGTATTGCTGGGAATGTGCAGCTTTACTACCCAGAGCTTTTTCACGAGGCTTTGATAACACAAGCGCTTATTCCTGTTTAGATTTCTCAGAAAAGGATGTTCAGGTGTAAGAAGAAATCATGGTTAACAGACAGATAAGCAAATAATATATATCTGGAACTGAAATCCAGAGACAGGAGGTTCAAGAGATGTGTATGTACACAGTGCATTCACCAATATATGTATAATAAACATAATCCATAGAAATTCTGCAAAATAGTGGTTTAGAAAAAACTTCAAACACAAATGAAGATTTTTTCCTGCATGAGACCATTTTCTGTAGAAGTTCCTAAAGTGCAGGATGCAACCTCACCCTGCAGAAGGTGATGCTCTTCAGATATATGACATCACAAAAACTGATACTGAAATAATATGTGCTTTTCTGGTACTCATAATGAAACCAGGCTGTAGATAAATTGGAAAATATTGTTGACTACAAAATAATTTGAATTCAAGATCCAAGCCAAAAATTTCTGCTCACTGGTTAAGTTCTTCAGACCTTCTGCTGCAAGTTCCTGCAAGATGATTGATTTTAGCAGCCTCTTCAGTTATTAAAATTTTTTTTTATATACAACTACTGTTGATCGTTTAGTCTGACATTTGCTCTTCTAGTACAGATATATGAGGATGGCCTTTCCAGCTGCTTCTTCTATGATCTGCAAAAATTTTTCATTCCCCTCCTGTTCTGAACCTCAACCTGGAAAATCTTCATGTAATTCGTGATTTCACTTGAAGGCAGAAAAGTTGTTCAACAAGGACGTTTAACTCACTGGCAGTTCCCAGGGCCATGGCTTTTCCCTAACCCTGAAAATATACCCAGATTTGATGATTATGTGCACAGGTCAGAAAAGAGTCTATTGGGAGTGGAGAAGTATCATATTGTATCATATTGTATCATATCACATCATATCGTACTATGGTTTGGGTTAGAAGGGACCTGAAGGATCATTCACTTCCAACCCCCCTGTCATGGGCCTTGATTTCCAGGCTGAAGCTGAATTTTGCATTCTAGCCTAGAAAAAAAAATTACTGGACTTTACCATATAAGCATATGCTGAGCAGGAGGTGAACTGTGTGGATGGACAAATGATTTCCCAATCTGCACAAAAAGTGGTGCAACACTCAGATGGAGAACATGGAGAAGGTGCAAACTTATAAGGAGGTCCTCCTAAGCAAACACCATTTAAAGTTATAGATGAGTCTGCAAAAAAGGTAAATCACCATGGACTGACATTTTTATCTGTAGCCAGTGCAAATCCTGGACTGTACCCAGGTAAGACTGCCTGGAGCCAAAGATATTTCCAAACCTCCAATACAGTCAGCAATTCCTGATCCCACTCTGCTCAAACTCTTCTTTCCACAAAAGAAAGAGCAAATCAATACCTAGTTAGTTTATGCATTTATGCATAAATCTCTAATGTCAGACAATAGACAAACTTGGCCAAGCATTAACATTGACATGGACTCCACTAAAATATTAGTGAAGTGCTAATGGTATTGAGGACATTCAAATTACACAAATCTGACTATAAAAAAAGATCAATAACTTTAAGCAGACTCCAAATATTAGCACAATGTAGCAAGTGGAACAGACTTTTTGGCAGAGCCTGTAGTGGTGGGACAAAGAGTAATGGGGTTTAAAGTAGAAGAGGTTCAATTTAAATTAGATATAAGGAAGAAGTAGTTTTACAATGAGGGTGGTGAGGCACTGGCACAGGTTGTCCAGAGAGATGGTGGGTGAGCCATCCACACATTCAAAACCAGGCTGGATGAGGGTCTGAGCAACCTGATCTAATGGAAAATGTCCCTCCTCTTTGCAAGGTGGGGGAAATAGGTGACTTTTAAAAGTCCTGTCTAACCCAATGTACTCCTATGATAACAAGTCACATAAGCTTGCATTTCCTTCAGCACATCTCTCCTGTGCCTAAGAGATGGATAGCTTTGTGTTCTGTGTGCTCTGTGCTCTGGGTTTAAGCCACTATTGACAGGTTATTAGTTTGAGCAACTTAGTTGGAAAGTGTCATTTTAACTTTCTTTCAATGTGTGTTATGTCTCTTCCTTAAGAGAAATTATAAATCTGGATTAAAATCCTGTTGAATGCACTCTTAGGGTGACAGTATGGATTTATATTGCTGGAAAGGGGAATAATACAAAATGTTAAGCTACTGGGGGGACAACAGATCTTTATTTGGTGTAAACAAAAGTCTGGTAAAATATGTGAAAAATACCCCACATTCTGTGCCCCCTCTCCATTTCATCCCTCCCTTCCCACCCAGAAAATCAGCTCCCTGGTTGGAAATTTCCATTCTCCCCAAGTGCCCTGCCCTGCAGGGTTGCACTGGTTTGAAGCATATCTAACACAGCAATTGAGAGGTTTGTTGGGTTCGCATGCACCAGAGAGAGCAATTTTACTTTCATACTTGATGTTCTTGTGCACATCTGACCAGAGTAACCAAGTGCACAGGTTGTAATGTTTCCAAAAGCAGTAGGTTGATATCAAAGACTTTGCAGTGAAGCAAGGAATTGTGGCAGTACTTCAAGGAACAGGTTTGCAATTAACTGTTAAATACAGATTGAAAGAATGCCCTGCTTGGTTGCTGCAGGCTTTCCTTGCACACCAGCAATGACTGAATCTAAAGCACAGAGCATGGCAAGATGATAACCTGTTAGCAGGGGGAGGAAAACAGGGTAGAATTATTGAGCAGTTGATAATGTGCAGGCAGCTTAATGGTTTCAGAATATTGTAAAAAAAAAAAAAAACCAAATCAGCCCCTCTGAATTACAGCTGTGTTGACAAAAAAAAAAAAAAGGGAAAATAACCAACTCGTATTGTGTACATGTGAGATTTCTTTTGAAAAGCAAAGCAAGCTAAAAACTGCTCAGCCTACAAGCTCATTCAGCCATAGAAGGATATTGCAGATGACAGTGAACATAACTTGGAAAATGAAAGAAAACAAAAGAAAACAATACACTTACCTGCCAAAAAAAAAGAAACCAAAAAAATAAACCACAACCCCAGCTCCCAAAACCTGATATTATTTTTATATTTTGCAGTGTAGTCTGGGTCTACTGCACTCAGTGGTTTTAGTTCTAGGAGAAGGCAAATGGACAAAATATTTTGATTCTGTTTTCCGTTCCATTCTTTAATTATTAGATTTTCTTGAGGGTCTCAGGGTCTCACAGTGTGAGAAATTATTACATTTGTCTGGAAAGGAAACCTTTGGATGCATTTGCCCAGAGAGGTTGTGGAATTTCTGTCTCTGGACATATTCAATAGTCATTGGGACACAATTCTGAGTAACATCTCCAGGGCAGCACTCCTGCTTGAAAAGGGAATTTGAAGTAGATGACCTTCAGTGGTCCCTTCAAACCTTACTAATTCTGTGATTCTGCTTGATTAAGAATCACAGAGAAATAGGTGCTGAAATAAGAGTGGGTAAGGATCTGTAAAGGATCTTCACAACCAATTAACCTCTGCAGAATATGCAAGGAATTGCTCAACATACGTCAAGTTTTGGCACCAAGTTGTTATGTCACTTTCTTAAGCAAATATTTTTCCTGTGCAGTTCATGATTTGGCATGAACTTGAAGATCAAGACAGAAAAAATAGGAACGTTTATAGTGAAAAGGTTTGGTGATTTCTCTACTCTTAGAACTTGGAAATAATACAGAAAAAGGAGGGTTACTGCTGGCCCTGCTCCCTGCTTCAACCAGGATGTTGGACTAGATCATTGCCAGTTGAATTATACTACAACCATACAAAAAATTCATGTATTACTTTCTTGTTTTGCCACTGGCTGAGATAATGGCCTGAGCCTCATCTGAAAAATGAGGAAAAAATTTTTACCACTTCCTTCAAGGAGCAAACCCCACTGCTTTGACATTCATATCCCAGGGATTTTTCTGACATTTTTTCAGGAAAGCCTGCTTTGAGTCAGGAATCACCCAAAGTTATAACTGACTGACAGGTTCTGTGTAATTTTTACTACAGACAAGCTCTCAGTGCAGTGTTTTGCAAAGATCAGGGTTTGATCTCTTGTTTTCATCCCATTTTTGTGTCTCTTCCATCCCCAAGAGCCTAACCCAAGCAGTATGTGCCAATGTCAGTAAGAAGTACCCACACTCAACATCTCTATTCAAAACTAGCTATCTTCTGCATAACTAAATGTCAATAAATTCTGCTATTTGGAATAAGAGCCTATGGAAAAATAACCTTAAGTTGCTAAGTGAAAGACTCAATTTAGATTGTACCTTGTACCCTTGATTTTTGTAGAAATAAATGTGTTGTAAAGGAGTTTTCACTAAGTTTCGTTTGAAACCTTTGACTTTGTTTTATTGACATCAGAATACGTGTTGAAGGGCATACTTACTATTTACCTCAAAAGAAAATGTTCTTCTAGCTTTAGAGAGCTTTATTTTGTTTAATCAGAGAAGGCAACCAGTTCAAGCCAGGGAATTAATTGTAAATTGCTAACAGCTAAATTCAAGTTGAATTTGAGGGGAGGGTTTGGACTGCACCTCTTCTGCCTCTCAGATCAGATGCCCAACTGCTCTTAAAGGTCCAAAGTTCAAAACTACTTTACATCCTTGAATGGAAAAATACAAATATCCCATGTGGAACTAAGGTCCGCTCATGAAGGAAATGATTAGCACAAAGGTTTCATTTTAATTTTGTGTCAAGAAGCTCTACAGGATTAGCTCCTCTCCTGTGCAAATGGGAACAACAACCTGGCACTGGTTAGAACAGCCTTTGGGCTATCTTACCAAAACACAGGAAAATGCAAGAAGGAAGAATGTGGAGAAAGAAAACCCAGGGATGATATGGAGACAGAACCTATGGACTAAAAAAGGTGAAAAGAGATATTTAATATGACATCATTGTCTTTCTCCATTTGATTGACGCGACCGTGCTTTGGGTCATGCGCCAAAATAATTTTGTCAGGTTTCCTGTGGGCAAACGTACATGTGGAAGAATTTTTATGGTTTAAAGTAAGTTTTATTTCCTAAATTCTTTATATATATTTCTTTTTTTTTTTTAACTGTTGATATTACCATCATAAAAGAACCCCAAACCAAACACAACTCCTGGTAGATTTCTATGAAAGATGTGATAGTAAATGAACTCATATTTTCTTGTTAGAAATTCTTGGTCTACAGTGCTTTTCCTTTCAAACATATCTTTCCCTCCTTACTTGATCCTGGATGAATGGATTCTTCACTCTTTTTTTACATGGGAGTAAATTAAGGCAGCGACCATTTCTTAAATCTTGGATGAACTGCACATATGGAGCAGTCTTATAAACAGCCCAAGCTGTCCCTGAGCACTGCTGAAAATGCAACTTGCTGAGCAGTGACTTGTCTAGAGGCTGATGAACAAGAAAATGAAGTGGTTTGGCTGCTGGATCCCATGGTCTCACCTCCTGCTCAGGTGCAGCCTCAGCAGGTATGTGCCAGGAGCATTCTCAACCTGGAGTAAAACGTTCATGGGGGATACTGAGAGGCACTTGACCTTCTCCTTCCTTGTGCCAGCAGTTCCATCTTTGCTTATTAGGTCACAAAATCCATGAGATGTTTTACTAAACAAACCTGTGTTAACTTTTCCAAGGGCTATTTTACAATCTGGAAGAATTTAGATTGGAGTTTAGGAAAAATTCCTTCACTGAAAGGGTGGTCAGTGACTGGAATAAGCTGAGCAGGAAAGTGCTGGAATCACCATCCCTTTGAGTGTTCATGAAACATCAGGGTGTGGTGCTTAGGGACACGGTTTAGTTGTGAACTTGGCAATGCTGAGTTAATGACCAGATTGATGATTATCGAGGTTTATTCCAACCTAAACAATTCTGTGATTCTCTATTTCTATAGAAATCCATCATGGCCACGCAACCAATTGTTAGCAGAGGGGGCTCGGGTGAAAGCAAAGTCATCAGAAACTCCAAACTGTGGTATATGTAGCTAAATTGACGTCACACTATCAGATTAAAAACCATATTATCTTTTTCTCTATACACATGCACACAGACACGCATGGCCAAAAATAATTAATGCTCTGATTTTCTTTAACTATTTAACTACAAGGTTGTCCAAGGGCTAAAGCCAAGAAATTCCTGCCTAAATGCCTGTGCAACACGTCTGCATTTCATAGAGTCTGAAAAGTGTTTTGTCAACACTTAGCCTGAGATAAATGAGAGGCTGGAGTTTTAGATCATGTTCCCAATCACTTGCTAACTGCAGCTAGTCACTGAAGTGTCATGTCCTGGAGATTGCTTTCACATTCTTGTGAATTAGTGTAGCATGTGTCAGCATTCCTGAAGAGCCTTTCAGGCTGTTATGAGCTCTGTCCTCATCTGAGCAGGAGTTCAGCAGATGCAATTCCACTTCTTTGGGGAAGAGAGTCATCAATCATAATCATGCCTTAGTTTCTCACCAGCAGAAACAGCAAGAGGGATATCTGGAGTATACTTCCTAGAAGAAAATGAGAAAATACCTGTAAAGACTAGAAATTACATCAGAGTACAAAGTTGGATCTCTTCTTGAATCCAATTTTTCCTCAGTTCAGAGGTACATGGATTGATTGTCTTGGGTCACTGCAAATAGTTCTATAAAATAGGGTCCTGCAAAATGTGAAGGGTGAGATGCATCAAGGCTTAAATATCAGTAATGTTCACATCCACACATGAGCCAGTCTCCCGCAGCTGCCTTTATTGTCAAGCTGAGAAAATAAAGGGTGTAATTTTGGGCATAATTTGGGCATAATTTTTCACATCCAAAAGTACCTGCAAAAATAAACCACTTAACTCCATTGTTTGTCAATGGAGTTTGTTTGTCAACTGGCCCTGATGCAGAAGTCTACATTAAAGATGCCCAAGGTACTTATATGTACCACCTTATGCAAGAAAAAAGTCCCCTCTCTTTCTTCAGTCATTCAAATTATCATGTGCATCACTTGTTGTGAAAAAGTCACCTCCTATCTTGTGGAAGAAGTGTGGTTAGACTGCAGAGAGATGGAGAGGGAAAAAATTGAAGTGTTAGAGAAAGGAACAGAAATAAAGAATAAATCAGGAAGAACTTAAATTTCCAGCATCATAATTGCAGCACTCTGAAAAATAATTTGGTCTCCTAATAGCTGCTTCATACATACTGGAATGTTTTTGTCCTCAAGCAAATGATCATCAGTGTGAAATGTCACTGGTGATATTGGAAAGGGACTTTGGAACAGGACCCAAAATGTTTCTCCCAGGTGAATGTCACAAGCCCTGCACCAAGATCATGGTTTTTCTTTCAGCTTGACCTCGCTGTCACAGGTGTTGCCCAACATCAGAAGGAAGGGCAGTGTATTCCTGTGCCAAATATCTTCTGGCCTGGTTACTACAGACAAGTTTTCTAGGAGATGGAAATAGCAACAAGCTAAATTAGGAAATAAACGCTTAAGTTTTCCAGTGCTTAGACAAGTGATGTAGCCTAAAGGTTGTGGTATAAATGCCAAGGTGACTCTGCCAGTCACAAAGCAGTAGTCAGCAGTGCTTCTTCCAGGGCTTTTGAACCTGTTGATTCATGTCAGGAATGCTCTGATGATGCCTGACAGTCTGGCCTCTCCATGAGACCCAGGCAGAGGAGCAGCTCCTCATAGACTCTGAAGTTGTCTAGACACCAGCTGGGGTGGTTCCACCCTGCCTTGCCAGGAGAAAAGAAGTTCTGTGCACGTGCAGCCTTATGTGCCTGGACAGCTCAAACCAAAACGAGTGTTGTGAGGCTGAGTGACTCCTCATGTTAGGAAGATTTCAGGATGGCAGTTTGGGATTTGGGAATACAAATTCCTTTCATTCTGTCTGCCTGGATGACTGCATGGAGATGCACCCCAGACTCCACACAGCTGTAGGAAACCGAGCAGTCTCTGCTGCCACTGGGAACAAACCTATCTTGAAAAATCCAAGCCCCTGTGGTCAGCCAAGGAATACAGGGAGCTTTTGCTCATTCTCGTAGCAGAACCAACGATAAATGCGATGATCTATCAGGAAACAGCAAGATGCCCCATGTTGGTTTTGAAAATGGACAGGAAATTGCACAGGAACAACACCAATGGACTTCAATCCAAACAGTGGGGAGTTTGGATTGTTACTGGGGAGTAACATACATGTTTGTGAAGCCTCAGCATCCTCTGCAACTACTCATGGGCAAAGTCTGGAGCTGTTCTTATGGTGGAGCTGTAGTTTGCAACAGCCCTTGGAGCAGTAACAACCCTTTCTATGACACTCTTGAGAATCATGGAATCACTAAGGTTGGAAAAGCTCTCTGAGGTCATCAAGTCCAACCATTAACCCATCAATGACAGTTCCATCACTAAATCATGTCTCTAAGCACAACATCTACACAGTTTTTTTTTAACACTTCCAGGGATGGTGACTTCATCACTGTCCTGAGAAGCCTGTTCCAATGCCTGACTACCCTTTCAGTGAAGTAATTTTGCCTCATATCCCATCTCTAAACCTGGTGCAACTTGAGGCTTTTTCCTCTTGTACTCTCCTTGTAGGGAGTGGGCCCTGCTGCTCTTTGAAGTGTATTTGGATTTTTTGGGAGGCAGAAAGGGAAAAAAATATCTGCAGAGGGGTTTTGCAGGGGTTAGGGCAGGTGCCAGCTGTCAACAAAACCACTTAAGGTCATGTTGGCTACTTAAAAAAGACATGTTTCACCTTCACCTTGGAACAATCTCAATCCACCTTCCCAATGAAGAGAAGAAATCCTTATTCCAACATCACAGTGCCATAAAGGAACAAATTCAGGGTAAGTAGAATTTGTCAAGTTCTAGGTTGAAAGATCAGTTTTATTTCTGGCACACACTAAGTTGCCTGATTCTTTTTTTTTTTTTTTTTTATTTCCACATATTTCTAAGTGTAGTGTAAAGTTCTGTGACTGAGATCCAAACCTGATGGACTGTGAACAAGACCATGAGTGCCAGGAGAGAGAAGAAAAACTCTCAGCAGCTGCTAGGAGAGAGCTGGGGTCTAAGACCTGTTGGGCTTAGATATAAAGGTAAGAAGCATGGTTTCTGAGCAAAATCAATTTTATCCAGTAGAGAGAAAAACTTTACCCCTAAAGAAATGAGGCTCACATTTTTAAGGTTTGGAAAGGACTTTTTAATGCACTGCTGGGTAAGCTGGGCCCTTTGACACACCTGCTTAGAAACTGGAAAGAGAAGGCTAAACCTAGACACAAGGAACATCAGAGTTTGTTACTCTCTCCATACTGTGGCTTCAGCATCTTTCACAGAAGGAGAAAGAACTTTAAAGAGCAGTAATTGAGGAAATCTTCAGAGTGGGCTCCTTTCTCCATAAATCCACAGGTCCCTGCCAGAACCCTGCTCCAGCACAGGTTTCCCACAGGATCACAGCCCCTTTTGGGCACCCTCTTGTGATGTTGTGGGGCTCTTCCATGGGCTGCAGGTGGATCTCTGTCCCGGTGCCCTCCGTGTGCTGCAGGGCACAGCTGCCTCACTGTGGGCTGCACCAGGGGCTGCAAGGAAGTCTCAGCACTTGCAGCACCTCCCACCCTTCCTTTTCCACTGACCTGGGTGTCTGCAGAGCTGTTCCTCTCAAGTATTCCCACCTCTGGACTAAATTACATGCGTGCAATAACTTTTTCATTCCTTTTTAAATATACTGTAACAGTGGCATTACCAGCATTTCTGACTGGCCCAGCCTTGGCCAGCCCAGTCTTGGATCTGTCTGGAATTGCCTCTCCTGGACATGGAGGAAACTTCCAGCAGCTTCTCACAGAACCCACCCTTGCAGGCCCCCTGCTATCAAAACCTGGCCAGGCAAACCCAGTAAGGACTAGTTGTCCATCTTCCCCCCACAAAGGATTTCACTCTCTTCAGCCCAAAGAGATAAACCACGGCCTTTCCTTTTCAGCAGATTGTCTAAATCTCAATAGAACAGCAAAAGTTTCAGGCTGATATTGTTGCTACTCAGGAGGGATGTTGCTGCTCCACTTCTCTGTCAGCACTTAGCCATGCTTGAAGTGAAACATCTAGTCCCAAATTGTCATTTCCCTGAAGGCCACAATGCATGTGTGGAATTAACTATATAATTAGATTATCCACCATGATGGCCCTGGCAGGATGAAATATTTTGAGCATAAGTAAAACAGCTGTATTATGAGTTAAGAGTAAGGTAACATTTTACAGACTTTTACGCTACAACAAAGAAAGATAAGTGTGACATGAAAGTAAAAGTCTTTTATCTGTGTATGTCTTTGAAAACTCAGTCTACACAGACTCAAAGCATCTGTTAATCAGATTATGGGCCATATCCTGCTCCCAAAACAGTTAATAGCAACGCTCTCATTGATTTCCTCAGGACAGAAACATGCCCTAAAGGAGCACTCTACTTCTTCACAGGCCTACTTGTTGGAGAAACATTTGTGCTGTTCAGAAAGGCAAAGCAATTTCCTGGAAGCAGAAACTCCTACCTGCACTTGTAACAACTCAGGCTATTTTGGGAACTGAAAAATTCCACCCAGCATTAGGATTACATTTTCAAAAATGTTTCCTTCATGTTTCTCATGCTGCTTTATGTCACCCATGAAGGAGGGGGAGCTGCTTTTTTGATTCACAGGAGTCATGCTCTCTGTGGATCATTTTTCCCCAGTCAGACCTTCTTTCCCAAGGTTATTGGGAATATATATTGCTGGTCCTGAAACCCTCGTGAGATGCATAGGGGGAGGTGAAACATTTGTACCACTCTCCATAGAGGTGATTTGCACTGGAAATATCTGTCCATATCAGACTGCAGGATCACAGCTGGTGTTCCTGTTGTTGTGGCATTCTGATGGTGCTAAATGATTTTATTGCTTCTGTTCCCATTACTATTTCTTCAAGGTCATCCTTAATTTTAACACTTCTGATTTAGTTCCCTTTACATATCTTTCTATTGTATTCAAATCTTCCCCTTCCTTGCACAGCAATGAAAAAAGAGGCATTTGCTGCCTATATGTAAATTGCACAGTTTAAATTACTTGTAAGGTTTTGGCTGTTAAATAACAGCAGCATAACATTCATCATCTTCATGCAGGAAATTCTAAAACTAGAGATTTGGCTATTTCTTTGTAGAATGTATGGTTTGGGGCTCCTCCATTGCTTGATGTTGATGCTAAATCATTGCAAAAGGGAATGGTCTGTGTTTTAGTCCCCAGAATCTGATAACTGGATGCTTTTGGGACACCTCCCTGGTGTGGACACTGAAAATCAAGAGAGATGCTGAAAAATCCTGGTCACAGCGGATAGCTGTCTGTGACCTACTCCCTTAGGGGGTAAGTTTATGGTGGTACAAAGAGTGCTGTGCCATCTTGGAATGTAAATTGCCTTACAGCCTAGGGAAAAAAACAGCTTGGTCAGCTGCTGCTTGAAGCACTGCCCATTCTCCTGCCCACTGTGACACAGAGGGACACTTCTCCATTCCACTTGCATTAGGATCTTTGCAGCTACAGGCTTGCACTGACTCAAAAATATGTCAGTAGTTAATTTTAAATCTATTTATTCCCACAGCTCGACAGCAGCAAACAAGTTTTCAAGGGCTTCCTGAGTACAAAATCTGGACCAAAATCTCTAGCTATATAATTTCATCTGCAGGAAGTACCTTTTGCAGACCTCACTGCTACTCAGATAGAAACCACAGATTCTGCTTCTGTTGATAAACCCCCTACATTAAAAACTTCAACCTTCAACAATTTTCAATTCCAAGCAAAAACTCTGACAATTTTACTTCCCATGTGCTTCTCATTTTCCAAGAGAAATGCAATGTCCTCTCCTACTGCATATCAGTTTAACTCAGCCCACAACAGCAGTGAAAATTTTTGGAAGCTCATTTTCCAGAATTTTGGTTGCTTTACACTGTCTGGAAACAGCTTCTTCCCCTGCATCTGTCCTGGAACTGCATCTACATTTAGTCCTTTACAGGGTTAACTCACAATCACACAGAAGCTTTTAACAAACTGCCTTCAGTCTGCTCTCTTTTCACACCAGCAGCTCATTTTTATTTCTACTTGTGTTCAGAGGCTCTCTCTAACATAAATGGGAAACACAATGGATTTCTAATGAAATTGGTCTATTTTCTGTTTCTGTCTCCTACGGATCCTGGCCCAAGTATAGTTTTATTTATTATATTTTTATAGTGCCTCTATTCCCCTACTGCTTAAACACGTGAGGACTTTTTGGGACTGCATTAAGCTGCTTGACTTATATATGCAAAATAAAAATTCCGTATGTGTTTTATGAAGCCCTGCCACAAAATGGCATCTGGGCAGTTGCCTTCCCTAAAATATTATGAAACATTAAGGTTTGCTTTGAATTCTACTGTTTCTAAAGCTGAAGATGATTGACTTCTCCTTGTCCCATCCAGTCATGACCCCAAGTCAGTCCTTGCTTGACAAAACAGAGGGATCATCCCCAGGGTTGATGCAGTGGAAGATGAATAAGGGTAAATATGGTTTACCTAAGATTTAAGAAACAGAGAGTTTATTCACTTCCCACTGCCTGGCCTACAATCTCAGTGGGCTGAGCACATTCCCTTTCATGAACTAAGTAGACAAGTCAAACTTCACTGCTGTGCAGTGCTTAGAGCACTTCTGAATGTGTGCTTGGTTCCTGCTGAGGCATGATGCAAGCTTTCATTTCCCTGAGAAAGGTATTAATCACAGAATCATAGAAGCCCAGAATGGTTTGGGTTGGAAGAGACCTTAAAGATCATCTCGTTCCTACCCCCACGCTGTGGGCAGGGACACCTTCCACTAGACCAGTGGAAGTCCCATCCAAACTGACCTTGGATGCTCCAGGTATGGAGCAGCCACAATTCCTTTGGAAAACCTGTTCCAATGCCTCACCACCCTCACAATAAAGATTTTATTCCTAGTATCTAATCTAAATCTCTCCTTTATCTCTCTGTAGAGTGCTCTGTACTCTCCATATAAACATGTCTAGAAAATGTTCTGCCATTCTTTTGAGAAGAAAGCCTGAAGGAAAACTCCCACTTTAATGATTAAGAGCTCAGTTGGATGGAAGAGATCTACAACTCAGTTCCTGTGCTGGAGACTGTTTTCTGCATATTGTCTCCTGACTGTTCCATAGGGAATATGCACTGTCTTTTAGGCTGTTTTCTGATCACAGGCAGCCTGTGTAATTAAAGGGCTGTTAAATCATATCCTTGTGTTGTTCAATTAATCTTATCAGCTTTTGTTGGGGTTTGGCTTGTTTGATTTTTTTGTCAGGTAGAGTTTCTAAAGAAAGATACATCAGCATCTCCCCTTCACTCAGTCCACCAGCAATTAGTCCTTAGGTTTCCAAGTAAAGTCCTTTCTTCCATGATGTGTGCATGGTGGGAACAGTGAATCTGGTCTCCTTTGTCCAGGGTAAGTGGTATGACAAGAGTCTACTCCGTGAGAGGCAAATGAGGGCTTTCCTTCGTGTTCTCTTTTCAATACTTTTTCTTACTTTCCTTTTAGTGTCCAGGTTGGGAATCTTTAAAACATGAGGGTATCTCTTCATAAATTTAAGCAAAAGGTTTGTGTCTCACCCCAGCAGTTACAGTCTGAAATGCTGCACAGCCAGTGCAGCAGTACTTTTGTGCATCTAGATCTTGCAAAATACTTTTAATAAAGTTGTGACTTGTGGAATAGGTATAAAACTGCCTTCTCAAAACTCTGACTAGCTTTTGAAACCTTAAAGTTCTTCTTTCACAAGATTTTTCAATGCTTTGTCTTAGGGTGGTGATAAATCTGATTTTTTTTTTCAGTAGTTTGGTTGCTAAATTTAACAAAAGGATTGGAAATTTTTCTTTCTTTCCTGTAGACACTGAAAGGTTTGGATTCCTTTCATGAATGCATGAATGTACCTACAAACAGAAATGTCCAAGGGAGGAACAAGAGAAGATGACTTATTGGAGTAGCAGGCTCTATATTTAACTGTATTTCTTTTATTATTTATGTACTTTAGGAAATCTGCCCCTCTGAGACTCTTTCCACTATCAGTCAAGCAAGACTTTCCCCAAGGGTGTTTCTGAGACACCTTTTGCTTTGCATGTTTCAAGTCATATCTTTGCAGTGTCAGGGTGCCTCTCCCACCCATAACCCTTGGTGGACTTGAGCTGGGCTGTAGGGAGGGTTAAAGGGGCCACATTGCCATCTGTAGGCATCTGACACCCTAAAAAAAGAGCAACTTTTCCTATTTTCTCATGCAACCCATTGAGCAGAGAGGATGGCAATGTGGGTTTTCATCTTTCCTCTGTTTGCTCAGGCATATGCGTTTTTCTCTATTTCTGCAAATAAAAGGGTTAAGTTAAAGAACAGCCCCAGAGAGGAATCAGGGATGTAACTTTGATGACTTTTGTGGTCAGTTGTGCACTGGCACTGGGAGGGGGGTGGCTCTGGAGCTGAGGTTTTTTGGGTGTTCTCACATTTGGGTTGTGACATCAGTTGAGGTAGATGAGGATGTTAATGTTGCTATAACTGGTGATAATCTTGGTTTTGAGTGATTAAGTTGATAAGAAATGGGTGTCTTTGAGTAACCTTAGGACAAGCTTTGGGTTTGGTTTCTTTAATATTATATTTGCTGCTATCTCTGATGCAGTTCTATTAAAGAAATACAGACTTGTATGTCCAGAATAGCAAATTCACAAATAGTGATTACAAGATGGGATTTGAACTGATTGGTCTCTGGCTTGTCTGGATGCTGGTTGTCAAATACAGTCCAAAATTTTATCTTTTGGTGTAAAAACACATTTATAAAATCAACAGAAGCTGGAAGGATGTATTTGGGCTGAAAGGTTTAATAGCTTGTGTTAGTGAGTTTATATTGCTTTCATTATTTGCATTGCTGTAAATGCAGAAAAGTCCACCTTGAGATCACAGATTTCTTGCTCTATATATCGTAGCTAGGGTTTATATTCTCCCACTTTAGTTGCCTAAATGTGAAGCATCAAAGCTCACTTTATAGTTTATAAAGAGAGGTAGGTCTGCAGCTGCAGAAGAAAATTGGTGCTGCTTCTTTTAGGACAAGATAAATGGTCCTGCTGATATCTCACTTCTTTTCTCTGGTGGACCAGAGGATTTAGATCATCTCAGTGAGAAGGCTGCAGCTGAGCTAACTTCTCAATTCCCTTTGCAGTCCATGGATAACACTATTATTTTTGGCATGATTCATCCCATCTGAGACACCTGTTTCAGACTAATTCAGCTAGAGGCACTGGATGTAGACTTTGACATTCTTAACCAACTAACTTTTCTTCAATTAAAGATAGGAAAACTCAACTTGATCTTCTATGTAAATACAAAGATGACAAAGATAAACCTAATCTGAAAACTAAGACAATGCAATGCCAGCCCAAGTGAGGATCATTTGCCAGAACAGCCCAAGCACATGCTGAAAAATATTATTCAGTCTCTTGTTTAATAAGATCCGTTGGCTTGCTACATTTTTATGATGTCAAAACCTTTATGGGAAAACAATAGAAGTGAATTTTTGTAAATTATTGTTGAAGTGGTAATAATATAATTAGTGTCTTATTACCACACAGAAATTAATTTTAGGGCAAGTAGATGAAATATATCACCTATTTTTATTGTCAGAGCACCTTCTAATCATAAATCCAGCTTCCTTCTAGACTACCTGGTAAAACCAGGAAAATATTCCTTTCTGGTGAGATTGGCTGGTAAGACCTGGGCTTAATATAGGCAGTCAAAATTAAATATTCCTTATTATCTTGGTACAAGAAATGTATTTTTAAATTTCTCTTCCATTTTATCAATTAAAAAACAATGTGGTTTTTTGTTTGTTCATTTTTTGTGTTTTGGTGCTAAATTTTTCTTACATGGAAACCACTCTACAAGCTCTTTGACTTCTCTCTACCTGGGATATATCTGCTCCTGACTGTACCGGGCACTTTTTGACTCAAAAGCTTGTACTTAAACAACCCTGATAGAGTTTTTGCAGCACCAGACCCTTTTTCTGATCAAGGGAATCATTTGCACAGTTTTAGGGAGGCGTATCAGCTCCAGTAATAACGCTGGGTTCTTGGAACAAATCCAACACTTTTCTCCAAGTACTTGAACATGCACTCACTTCTCTTTTTGTTTCCTGTAATTTTGCTTGTAGATGGGGCCTCATCCCTCCCTTTTGAATGCAGAAATGAAAGGATTTCTCCCCGATGCAAATGAACAGGAAAACTTCCTTCAGAGTAATATATGTAAATATGAGTAGTCCATTTGCATCTATACAGCCATATAGCCAAATCATATTTTATTTTCTTTAACCCTAATGTGATGACTAAAACAGCTTTCTATTTGCTTTCTCAAGTAGCTGTAATTTGCCTCCTTCAGCTGTAACAACCATGCATCACCCTTTAAACTGGTAATAGAAAAAGGTGTTGCTTTGCTGTGTACATGTAGAACTAAGGAGCTATTGCCTTAAAAAAGCACACAGAAGCAAAACCTGTAACATCCCTTTCAACATTCTTGTCCTTTGACCCAGATCAGTAAACACAAATTAAGGATTTTATCTCACAACAAGGAAATTGCATAAATACACAATGACAATGGTCAACTGAGGTTAGATCCTTTATGGTCTTCTCTTGTTTTCATATCTCAGCTTTGTTTTTCCTCTAGATGTATGTTCATTGGAAGGGTTTAGTAAAGCTCTGCTTTGGCAGAAGTCCCCAGAATAATCTGCCTATAGAAAATTAGTCTCATGTCACCTTCAAAAAGATAGGAGTGTTACCTCACTTCAGAATTGGACATATCAAAGCATGGAAATGTCAAGTGACTTATCAGGTTGCCTAACAGGAATTTTATAGATTTGTGGATTTGGGAAGACTAGACTTTTATGTAAGCTCTTTGTTCTTGGAGATTTAAGCTGTTCTTTTGGGTTACTAAAACTCATATTTGAATGGCACAGTTCTCTGTATCCATTTAAAATCTGCAGAACACAAAGCGAATATGTAAAGCACAATCTTGTCCTTATGAAATGAACACAACAGAGCAAACACAGTGTGACGTAAGAATTAGTGTCTAAGGCCATGTGCACAATGTTAAACAAAGTCATTGCAGCTATAACTCGGATAATGACATTGGGGACATATAGGGACATCAGCCAATAATACTATTTGACTTTGGGTGGGGGAGTTGCACAGGGGAGCTGTGGCATCCTGACCACATGTCTATTAGTGCTGGGGAAATTTTCAGAGCAGAGAACTTCACAGAATGGTTTAACTACAGTTAAAGAGAACTACAAAGAAATGAAGTCAGTTGTCACTGGCACAATCTTGGCCTTATTGAATTCAACCGATATTTTACTAATGGTTTCACTGTAGGGAAAAAGTTCACCTCCATGATATTTTGGGAAATATGGTCGGGAAGCAAGAAATAAAAGAAAGAATATGGAAACAGGAGGGAGACAAGCCAAATGGGACCCTAAGTGAAGACCCGTAGGGAAGTGAATACCACATCCTTGGTTTAGACAGTAAAGCAATTTCTCATAGTTGGAAAGAGGAGCTTTTGGAGTGCCAGCAGCACTCAAATTCCTTAAACCATCAGGCCAATTAAAAAAGGCTTCAAATTCTTTATTCCTCATATTTTCATTATTTTTAAAGGGAGTGAAAAGGGGATTTATTCATTACTCTGATGCTTGGATCTGGCTATCATGCTGCAGGGCTTGGGCATGAAATTTGCATTGCAGATACCTGTTCTCATGGGAAACCTGTGGGGTACTGAACTTGTTTCAGAAATCCTCATATCTTTTGATAATTCATCCAGCCTGGACAGAGACACCTCTATATTCTTTATAAACCTTCCCTAAGTTTGTGTGTCCTTCAGGATCTTTGTCTCATATAATTTTTGTGATCTCTATTTTTAACTGGATGACTTCAAAATCTGATATCACAGGTTTGGCCAGAATGCATAATGCCTAAGGTTATCTCATGTAATACTCAACCTGGTCAGCTGTTAATTCTACACGTTCAGATATGAAAGGCAAATCAGGCAAATTTTCTTCATCTCCCTATATGTCCTCCTGATTTCTGAGAGTTGTTGTGGTGACCCCCTGCACATAAGGCTCTCTGCCTCCCCATATAACAACCCTGGGTCACACAAAACACCCTGTCCATGGAATTCTTTTGTCTGGTTTTAAATATTTTTTTAAATTAATTATCATTTTATTTTCACTTTCACCTATTTATTTTCACCGGATATCCCTTTTCTTTGTAGCAGAAATAACCAGATTATCTGTTCTTTTCAGCTTGTAGGGTCTTCTCCAAAGCCTGTTTAAGTCAATAGTTTCTTTCCTCTGACATCAATAAGCTCTGGATGAGGCCCAAATGAACACGAGTTAACTCAGTTTGATAGGGTGGGTATTAACTATACTGATTGCTACTGGAAACAAATTTATGAGCCTCTCACTCTAGGAGCCAACCACAATAATTTTAATTATACAAAAGGAAGTATTTCTTGTGTAAAAACATTCCAAATACTTCCATTTCTTTTAAGCTACTTCAAAAGTGGGCAGAACTACAAAGTATTATTGAAAACTCGGGATGGGGTGGAGGGGTATTTCCCTTCCTCTGAAATTCCTCCCCCATATATGCATACTGCTAAACCATCCCTAGCAGGGATTACTTTTATCTCCAGCTCATGAAGAAATTTCTGAGGAGCTGTTTTGCTTTTGTCCTTGGAATATGCCACGTTGTGCAAAATGGGCTCGCGAATCTCTTTGTTGGGAAGGGAGCTCGAGCAGCTCCCGCCACGCGCTTTCCCTCTCCTTCCTTTGCCAGAGCCACAGTTCCTGTTGTGCAGGATACAGTGCAGGAGACGTGCACCACTGCTCAAGCACTTCAAGTGAGCACCCTGCTGAAGGTCATCAAGCTGCTGAAGATGTTCACAAATCTGCTGCATTGCATACCCTGCGTACCAGGTGAGTAGCTACGGTGAATTTATCCTTCATCTGTGTGTAGCTGTGCCAGTACTCTGTACTGAAAATTCGTGTCTTCTGGGAATCTAAACAGCTTTGTGTCAATAGGCATACTGGTTTCGGCTGAAGGATTGTGTTTCAACACATAAGAGAGATGAAGAGGGATAAGTTTCCTCATTTAGCCAAACGGAGTCTTTCTGTCAGTACTAAGAGCAGCCGTGGTCCTGTGCTCAAACAGAGGTTCAGGTTATTCACACTCAGTTTTGGAAATGGCTGACATAACCTCCAACAGATCATGGAGTGTGTAATCTGCAAATCTCTGCCTTGGTTCCCTTCCTGCTCCATGGTGCTCCTGGTTTAGGCTGTGAGCCTGGTTAGGGGTTGCATTTTCATCCAGGAACTGCTTCTACTCATCATGGACTCCAGTCTCAGCTGGACCTCTGAAAGTTTCTCTTCCTTTTTGTCTCACTTGTTGCTCTCACAGCAATGCATGTGGAGCAGGAAGGAGCAGGTTTTTCTCTTCTCTACCTGACTTTCTTTGTGTGCATTTTTATGAATAGGGCAACTTCTCTCAAGATGTTTGGCTTAACATCTCTCAGCACACCACCAAAACAGTTTCTATACTATGGATTTCAGAAATTCCCATTAAGTGAGGAAAAAAAAATTAAAACCCAACAAATCTATCCAGCTTCTGTGCAGAGAATCCTACTCCTTTGTAGTCACACAGACCCAGAACAGTGCAGTCTCCTATCTTTCATCTGCTGATTTCAAAGGATTTGACAGAATTTAAGCAAAGCAGCATTGCTGTGTTCTGAGAGGCAGGCAAGTCTGGGGATGGAGGGATTATCCCAGTCTCTCCCCCATAACCTTGTGCTGTGGGACTGCCTGACCTCTTCTCGTTGGCAGAAGGAACAACCCCAGTCCAAGGTGAGAACAGCAAGTTCTCCACTGTCCTTTCACTTCTGAATGAAGCCCAAATCTAGGGCAGAGACAGCCATGTGATGGTAAAAGCACCTGTAAAAGGTTAAAGAGGTGATGGGAAACCTGGAAGAAGCAGCCACAAGCTTGAGATAAAATGGCTTCACTGTGAGGGTGGTAAATGCTCACTCTCTCTTTCCTCCTGTGAAACTAGAGGAGAGGCATCCACATGGGCTTGTGTGGAGGAAAACAGGCTGCTCTGAGGGGGTGCAGTAACATGCTGCTGCAGCTCTGGAGACAGATATTTAACATACATAAGCAGAGAAGAGCCCTGTGACTTCTTAAGGTAACACAGGAAGAGGGACAAACACAACTCAAGCACCTTGACTCTCACGGCACTGCTAGATGAGGCCTCTCTCCTGTCAAAACAAACTGAGTACTCTGACCTCTTAAATATATTCTGCTATAAAGTTAACATTTTCCACAGATAAGAGTGCCATATACATTATATATGAAGCTAGACCATCAATAGTCTATTCATGCTTTTCTTCCTCTTCTCTATGTGAGACGACTCTAAGAAAACAATCTTGATGTAAATGAAAATTAAAAGAGATATAAGGAGAGGAACCACATAACACAAGCACAGAGGTACTGGTTCAAGAAAAGGTTTTAGCCCTGAGAAGCAGCTGGTGCCTCACTTTCCATCAGAAAAACACTCCCACTTACAGGCTTTTCAGTTTTAGCCTTTGGGTTGTAACAAAGCTCTCTGCTGTTATCTTGTTTTGCCAAATGCCTGTACTGTAATAGAAGGAAAGATCCACACCAATGGGGATGGAGTGCAAGTATGGACTGAGTGGGGAGGTTTTGTATAAGGAAAATAAATGTAAACATTCCCAGAAGGGAAATATAGATAAGGGAATGCATATTTTATGGAGGCCAAGCAGGTGAGCTTAGCTAGGCTCGGGAGAGGGACTTTGCTCTTTCCTGTCTCGTGCTCAGCTCCTGCATGTGGGATGCCAAAAGCAGGAGGATGCAGCCCTAACTTTCCCCGAAAATTCACTTGAAGGTGGAATGAACAGCTCTGCAAGCACAGGAGGAATTTCATTTCCAACTAGATGTTTGGGGATCAGATCTGTATATAAACCTATATATAAATAATATCTTATCTGACCCAAGCAATCCTGCCAGCCCTGGAGTCTCCATTGCTCCCAGCTCTCTTATTAACAGTAGTCTAAATAGATGAACTACACAGAAATATTAAATGACATAATGGAATTTTTAAGTAATATTCCCTGAAATAAATCAGGCAAATATTTTTTGATAGATATTTATTTTACTCTTTAACTATCAAAGCCCGGTTTATTTTTCCAACTCTAAGCAGGATCTAAGTGTTAAATATAAATAAAGTGGGATTTTGGAACCTAAGTCTAGAACTGTAATCCCAGTAAATTCCATTTAGCTAGCCTTCAGCCACATCAAGCACAGATCAGAATGTAAGAGCACACTGCAAGATCTTTCTGTGGCACAGAGGCTGATGAAGATGGTGTGGCTCACATCCATGTTGTATAAATCTCACCCTTCAAAACAGGCTAATTGCATATAAATACCTAACTGGGATTGGTCCCTGGTCTGTGCTGAATCCCAGACTATGCCTGGTAATTATTGAGGAAAATGTTACATGGCCCCAGGCCTAAGCAGTGACCTCCTAACAATGTAGTGGTATCACTGTGCTCTTCATACAGTCTTCTAGGGCCCAACCCATCAATAAATTCAACTGAAATACAGGTATGAGATTCAGTCTGGGGTGGACATAGCAGTGTGTAAGTGTTCGGATGCAGATAAGTAAATACTGAGGTGGTAGATATTGATAATTAGATAACTGAACGGAGCCTGTGGAGGAATTCAATTAACAAAATTTTGGTGTCTAAGGACTTAGACATACTTAGCAGGTCATTTGGCATGCTTGGAACCTTTAATTTGTGTCTCAGTATCCTAGGGCTTCTAAAATGCAGCAAATGTCAGTGTGGGGGCAGATAAACCTAACATATCTCTGGGCTGTGATGACAGACTGGATTCCCAGCACATGTCATATGGAAATTTATCTGTGTATGCCTTGCTTTTGGAGTGAAACCTTTTCTACAGGCTGCTTCTCTCTGAAAGGCTGTAACCTGAGAGCTCCATTCCCTTTGGGGCCCTCCTCCTTCTAAGGAGAGAAGCAAAGAGCCTTCTGTTCTAGGATGCACACTCTTGGAAGAGCAGGAGCATGGTCTTCACACCTTCTTGTGATAATCTTCCACTCAATACGTGTGGGGGGGGGGGGGAAACTAAACAAAACAAAACAAAAAAAAAAACAAAACAAAAAA
>VXAC01003221.1:91570-130726 GCA_013399225.1 Rhipidura dahli | reverse complement strand
GGGGCCCCGGTGGGACCGTGGCTCCCCGGCCACCACCCCTGGGCCGGAAGAAAGTCCCCACTCCCGCCTTCCGCGGGATTTTTATAGATAACATTGAGAGAAACGCGATTCGACCAGGCGACTGTCTGTCATGTCGGGGTCAACCCGTGACACAAAACAAAAAACGAAAACCAAAATATCAAGATGCCTTAAATCAGGACAAAGTGCCTACTGGTTAGAGACAGATCTGTCGAAAATATCATTCCCTGAAGCACAAACTCAACCTGCCCCTCTGCCCTGGCTTGCAGGCAGTGTAACATGGTAGTGGCAAGGAGTGAGAAGCTGAGTAGCAAAGGAGTTGCAAAGGTGTAAAATGCAGGGAGACAGTGCCAAGGTGCCTTGCTTTGCTGCCTGCTCAGTTTGGGCACGTGGCATCCCACAGGATTCCCACCCTTTGGTGGCAGTGGAGCAATGACACTTTGTGTGGTATCCTCACACTAGCTCTGATGGGGCACTCGGGGCAGAAGCGAGGAAGACAGTTTAAGCAACCCCTTGTTTTTGTGGGTGTGCTCTAACCCAATGGCTGTTTGGATAAAACACTTTCATTCCATGAATGTTTTGGCAATATCAGTTTTTGATGTGTGCCAGTCTGTTTTTGGAAACCTGCTTTCCTACTGTGCCAGGGCTTCTCCCTGCAGCCTGGTTTAAAGTCTGTATCTGAGTTTCTGAGGCAAATAGAAATGGTAGCAGTGTTAAGCAGTCTGATACCTGAGCTTCCTCTGTCTCAGTGTCTGCAGCAGAGCAAATGGAAATTCCCCCCTCCTGTTGGGATCTGCAGTGCAGCAAATACTGTTGGGTGAGGAACAATGGGGCATCCTCCAGAATTCTGAAATACACTGCACCACCAGCATTACTCTGGGCTGTCCAGAGGAAATGAAGAAATTCTCTTCTAGTTGGTTTAGTGTCAGTATGGCCAGTAAAACAACAGGATTTGCATGGAATTTTATGCCATGTATCTGCTGATTTTGTGGTAAAACAATCATTATTTGACGTGGCTGGTGGAGTTTTCAAGTTCCTGCATAGGAAGAACCAGTTTTTGCTGTTCATCCATAATGCCTTGCATGGGATTTGGGTGAAGGAGTCTCCCAGGTTTCCAGGAACCCTTAAACAGAGAGAAAGTTGTGACATTAACCATGACAGAACATTTTGGGTACTTCTGTTGTTTGGGATATGTTCAATCACACAATTGAATTCCTCATCTAGAGCTACATAGGTTAATATTTATACTTAGAGCTGATAGAGAAAAAAAGAGGACGCATATTTTCTTTTTTTTTTTTTTCCTCTATTTGTGTGCTAGAAGTGGGAAAAAAATGTTTAATTCAAAACAGTTCATATCTCAGGGACTGGAAATTTTCTCTGAAAAAACAAATTTAAATTATTTTTGGGGGCAGATAGGGAGAAGTCCTAGGAATTATATCAACATTCTTTATTTGAAATGTTTCAATCCAGTTTCTGTGTGGCTGGGTAGAGGCTGTCCCTTGTCTCATTGCTAGAGCAGTGTCTGTGGGTAACACAGGTTAATGGGGGAAAATCCTACATGAGTGGTAGTACCAGGGCTAAGTGAGAGCATCAGTAGGAGAGATAACTTCCAAACAAATCTACCCCATACCCCACACAAGAGATTTATCCCAACTCCCTTCCCCCCTTCAAACACAAACCATGAACTCATCCTTAGTGCAAGTAAAAGTGAGGCTTTGCAGTTTGCCCTGAAGGTCAACAGACCCAGGCTAACTCAGGGAAGGAGATCAGACAACGTTAAAAGCAAAGAAAAGGTTGGCTCTGCTTGCAACAATGCTTTACTGCTTAACAAACACAGCCCTGCTCTCGCACGGAGACCCTTGCAGGCAAATTGCAGAAATGGAGGCCTAAATTAATATTTCAAATGAGCCAGACCCTTTCATTTTAATAAAGCCTCATTTTAATTAACTTATTTTGAGCAGAATAAACAATTCCTGAATAGTACTGTAAATTCTCCCCCCTCCACATACATTTCAAAACTGTCAAGATATATAGGGGGAATATTCATTAGACACTTCTGGAAGTAGCTTTTATACCATCACCTTATTCTAATTTCTACTTTCTCTTTCCTTAGGTGTTTGAAAGTTTTAAATCCCAGTGACAGTCAATTTCAGGTGTTTATTTCTAAGGAGTGACAGCTTTGAACCCTGTAGAGGAAACCAAGAGAGAGAGGGAAAGGTGAAAAAAACCGAAACAACAAAAACAACAACAACAAAAAAAAAAAAAAAAAAGAAAAGACAAGAAAGAAAACCTTTTGCTTAAATTAGGTCAGGAACCTCTTGGCACTGTCCACATTCTTCTCCAGCACCTTGGCTTTTTCCTTCATGTCTGAAAGGGAACAGAAAGAGCAGATAATCAGCCAGCCCCGGTGCACTTTCACAATTTCTGTATAAAATTTCACTTAATGCAATTGTGGCGCCAGGGCTGGGCGTATGATGGTACCATTCAGAATATGTTTATATAACATGACTGCATGCCACTGCGATCCTTTAAATTCTTTTCTAAGAGCTTTACTCACTCCAGGTTCACTCATCCAAAACCCTTTATAATCTCAAATATCTTTGTTACTTTCTCCTCTGAGCAGCAGTGCTGGAGACAGGGGGGAAGGGGAAGGGCAGAAAGAAGAGGGGAAATATGCAACTGATGTGGACACTGGGAAGAGTTTGCTCTTTTTCCCCATTCCTGGGGGATAAAAAGAATTTCTGCTTTAATGCAAATTTGCTAGGATACAACAGCCTTTGTGGTGGCTCTAAAAGAATAAAGAGGGAGGGATTTGAGCTGCCTTGAGAAATTCTTAAAAGTAGTTGTTGGGTTTATATGCTTACTGTAGATGTTTGGGGGTTTGGGAATTTTAGGAACGTTTGGGACTTCAGCACCCAAGAGTGGAGCAGCCGAGGGGGACACAGAGAGCACAGTGGAGAAGTGGCTTCTCATGGCTCCATGCAAGTGGTATCTGCTCATCTCCTTCTATTCACTGCTAACACATCTCCTCCAGCCTCTCCTTGTTTCTTCTGTAGCACCACTTTGCCAGTGCCTGTGCTTGGGGGAAACACCTGGACTCACACTGTCACATATTCTCCTTTCAAACCCTTCCTGATAATGTCCTTTTTCATGGTGCACTGAGAATAGAAACACCCCTCATGGCAGGGAGGCTGCTGACCTCCCAGTGTGTCAGACAGAGTGACATGACATCGTTGCTGCTTTATTTCCCTTTCTTTCTCCATTCTTACTCTGTCCTTTGTCCATATGGCATCCCATAATGCCTTTATCAGTGATATCAGTGGGGCTTTAACGTTGTATTATGTCTTGAACAGTAAAGACATGTCAAGTAGATTTTTCTTAGGGAAAAGTGTTCCTCAGAAAGAATTTTTTTTTAATAAATATGCTCTTCCAAACCTATTAATAGGAGGTTTAAATGCATATTCCAGCTTTTGACTCGGCTTGGATAACTTCTTCACAGTTTGCTTTAAAACAATATTATTGCCAGACATGGAAATAAGTGTGTCTGTTTCCAGCAAGAACAATGACAGCCTTTCATTTGGATGGGGCACTGCTCTGTCATTTTAACCTGGGCTTGGGGATTAAGGCTTGCAGTTTCTCATCAAATGTCAAAAAGTACATTAGGCAAGTGAAATATATTGCACTGTGGGCTAGGTTACTTATTTGTATAAACAGTTCTGATAACAATAGCAGTGCTGTATAAATAGGAGTTTTGTGGGGTATGTTACTGCTCTATGTTCTCAAAAAATTTCATTTCTGAATGAGAAAATACTTCCAACAGGCAGGTGGGAATGTGCTATTGTATAATCATGGCACAGAAAAACAATAAACTCCCTCAGCATATTATTTCAGAGTGGTACTGCTTATTTCCATGGAATTCTGCTTCTGGGCAAAGGAAAGGGGACCAATACAGGTCCTAACTTTGTAAGCCTCTCCCACTGTAAATTCAGCATGCTGAGACTCAGTTTGCCAGTAAAACCAATCTGGATTCTTTTGAGGATTGATAAACATAAGGATAATGGAATAATAGAATTGTTTGTGTTGCAAAAGACCATAATGACCATCTCATTCCTACCCCCTGCCATGAGCAGGGACACCTTCCACTATTCCAAGTTGTTCCAGGACCCATCCAAACTGGCCTTGGACACTTCCAGGGATGAAGCAGTCTCAGCTTCTCTGGGCAACCTGTGCCAGCACCTCACCACCCTCACAGGGAAGAATTTCTTCCTAACATCTAATCTATACGCACCCTTAAAGCCATTCCCCCTTGTCCTAGCAAGTGCAAGATAGCTGCACTGACAAAGAGAAGAGAAGCATGAGTGCTGGTTATTGTTGTGCTGAGGTTTTATCACACTTTATTTATCATTTATACAGAGATCCCATGGTATGACCCCTGGAATCCAGCAGCTGGCTGTGAGCATACAAAGCTTCTTACAACCAGGTCCCACCAGTATTTTCAGGGCAAATAACTACAGAAGCTGCATCTGTCAGGAAGACACCAGCATTTAAAGATCATTTCTCTTTTTCTGGCAGCAGGCAAAAAGCTCCAGGCATTAACTTTTGCTCAGTCTGTCCTCAGGAACGCGTTAACTGCGTCACGGTGCCTTTCCTCACTCTCCTCCCAGCTCTCCAGTCCCAGGGCACCATGTGCTGATCCAACACACACTTCACCTTAAAGCCATGTTTTGGGTGAATTTATAGCATAATAGCCCTTTTCTAGCTGATGCTTACTTCACATTGGAGCAGGGATGGTCCCACAGAGGTATTTCCACCAAGAGGATGGTTCTTATCCACTGCTACAGAAAATGTGGCATATTCAATCCCCTTAAGAGCTGCTCCAGATTAATAGTGTGGTATGGAGCAATGGAATTGCTGTTCAATGTTACAGGAGACTTCTGTTTTTGTGTTTGTCACGCGTGTTGATCAGGACTTTGCGAAGAAAATAAAAATTTTACTCAGGAAGACTAAATTTCCATATGTTTTCAACTCATAATTTGCATTTTTCCTCCCCTCAGACTGTGTGCTCAGAAATGTTCAAAAGAAAAAAGAAAATCCCCCATATTCTAACTGAACAGGAATTTTTAATTTTCAATTTTTACTAATAAAAATGAAGCCAAATAGAAAGAAAACATTGACAGATTTCATTTGAAAAGCATCAAGATAACAAGAATGTATTTGTTGGCTATTTGTTGTTTGGTTGTGGGTTTTTTTTTTTTGTTGTTTTGGAGCATAGCAGTTTTTCTGGAATCTCAAAACAGCATTGTTGGATATGGAACTATCATTTACACAACTCGATTTACTGAGTTGCAGCACATTGGAACCGACTGGGAATCCTCCTTTGAATATCTGATTATCTGGATGTACTGTGAACACACTGAAAATAATATGAACTTTAAATGCATGCCCTAATTCTTATCATAGTGGTGCAGGAAAAGAAAATTTATTTCCATGCTGTTTTCTTCATGGCCTTTTTGCTCGCAAGTAAACACATCCAGTGATCATTCTGCGGATGTGTATGTTTTAATAGGCATTTTAATAAAGTAATGTAGAATATGTTTACTGCCATTCATTAGGAGTTTGATATCAAAATGTCTTACAACCTGTCTAAATTCATAATAACTGCATACTTGTGAATATTTCAGCTTTGCCTACAACCACCTTGGAGGTTTATCACATTATGCATAGAAAAATATTGTGGGAAAGCACAATAAATATAATCTCAGCAGCTATTCCCTTCAAAGACTTTCAGTTTTATGCATCTTGAATTCTAAATAGGTTTATTGCCAATTATACATGATGATGAAGCAGTAACACAGAGTATATGCCATATTTAAGAGACTCACACCAGCAGATGCTCTTGTAAATGTATTTTGCTTCAAACCAAGAAATCGGTATTGTGAAATCCCCCCAAAAGCTTGCCGCTGCACTTTCTCAACTCAAAACTTGTAAGCATTCTTGCTCTTTGATGGATGGCTTCTTATAAACTCTGGCCAAAAGCTACCGTGACACAAAATGTTTGTTTACGCCCAGTTTTTCCATCCTGCAGTAGCGCTGGAGGTGTGCACGAAGCTCAGGACCAACTGTGATAACATCCTGTATCCAGACAAAATTTGCAGTCTTAGGAAACACAGACAAAAGGGCTGGAAGGAGTTTGGGAGGGTCATCCAGTGCAACTCATCATTCCCTGTCGTGGTGATAAGTGCAGAGGGGAACAGATTACATTTTCAACTATCTTTTTTTTTTTTTTCACACTACAAGATAAATGATAGTTCCAAACCTCCATGGCAGGGAGGTTGGAAATAAATGATCTTTAATGTCCCTTCCCATCCTTACCATTTCTAGATTCTATGACTCTATATTGTATTTCTTCCCATCTCAACCTTCAGCAAGCTCCAGTTTTGCTGTCTTTCCTCCAGCACTTTATGTGCTTATGTGCCAGCAACTTGTGCGCCATTTATGTTGTTTTTCCTCCAAATGCTTGCCTGTCTCACCTCTTTTTCAAACAAATTTCCTCAATACTGAAAACTCCATTTAAATTAACCCAATCACAGCCAAAAGGCTGCTTGACAGTTTTCATTTACATACAGTGCAGTATACATTTATATACAGTACAGAAAACAAAGAAAGAATATTAGACTTAAATTTACACATCTGGAATGGTCACAAAGAACTTAAGGTATTGGACCTACATCCCATTAACTCGCATGACCTGTGGATCTTTTCAAGGCCAGGTTGGATGGAGTCCTGAGAAAATTGGTCTAGGGGAAGGTGTCCCTGCCCTCAGTAGAGGGATTGGAACTGGATGATTTTTAAGATTCTTTCCAACCCAAACCACTCTATGATTCTGTGATCTTTGATTTGGTTAGCTTCAGGAGTGCACCTCAATATTGCAGCAGGTTTGAAAGTGAAAGGCTTTCCCAGCCTCATGCCAAAGTAAAGCTGTGACAAGAATCCACCACTGCCTAGTCTGAATTCAGTGCCTTAACCACAAAACCACTTTTTTTTTTTTTTTAATTTCTGTGAAAGTAAAGATTTCAGGCCTTTCAGAAACAGAAAATAATAACCACCTGTCTGTAATAGAAAGCTCACCTTGTTTTATCGTAGTGATTTCACAGTTTGGTTTCTCTGTTCTCAGAGTTGGCAAGAAACAGAAACTAGCTCCCTGAGGTCTGTGATAATTTCAAATGTGATATTTCATAAGAGTCTCTCTTTGTGATTTGTCCCAGTGGTCTCAATGTCCATATTTACAAGAACTCCAAAGGGTTAAATGATTTTGATTGGCTAGTGGTAAAACTTCCACTTGACTCCCCCCTACCTGTGGCTGAGCAATCAATTTGCACAGTGCAAGCCCTACACTGCTTTTGAGTCTCTTAATTTATCCAGATTTCCTTTTAAAAAAATACCTTCCTCTCACAAGACTTGGAAAACATTAATCTAGACCTGTGAGACCATATGGCTTTCTGTGCCACCCAGAGAATCTTAGAAAAATTTTGGTACCGAGCAACACATTTGCCCTTACCTAAACATCTCTTTTGCCAAGTATGTACAGGGATAAGTCAAAATGTTCTAAAATCCAGAGTAACAAGTATGTGCTGTTACATTTGAAGTGTGAGCAAAATTTTACATGGAAATTTCAGCCCAAAGGTATAATTTTTTTTATTCATCTATTATTCAGCCGTTTTACCCCTACATTACACCCTGTGAACTTTACTTACCAGTGGTCCACCTCCACTTGCATGCATTAGCACATCTAATGTTCAGACACTTAACATCAAATAAACAATAATGGAACTTCATTGCACATCTGAGAATGTGTTTCCCATTCAGGAAAATACATGGAAATGCCTTTAAGCCTATCCATATTAAGGACAGCATGTAAGCAAATAACTTTAATCTTGTACTAAATATGTGCTTAAATAAATGAAGATGCCTTTCCAGCCTATATTTTTCACTTTGCCTATAAGCCCATCAGAACTTCTCTAAGCTTCACTTATTGGCATAGGAAGGATCTTATTGTTACAAGCCCGAAGTAGGAGGTCTAATAAAATTTCCTAATCTGATGAACCACACAAAACAAACCAGAACATAAATAATTTTATATCTCTACTGGGGGGAAAAAACCAGATGATGTGGCTTGAAGTTTGTTCCCCTATCTTTTATTAGGCTGTAACTTACACAAATTATATCAAACACTGCAATAAAATGAAGCTGGATTTATTTGAAGGCACAGATCGTCTTAAAAAAGCTTTAATTTTTTAAAATCCTCTGACATATAGAAGCTGTACATAAAATTACACCAGATTTAGAAGGAAAGCAAATAAAATACAGATGATTCTATTATAATGTTTTAAAATACGTATTTACCATGTGTTGTTGTTTTCTTTTCTGAAAGTACATTGTTGTAGTTATTCCAATAAAAATAGCAGTTTGTGTACACTCTAACAGCAGCAAATTGAATATTCCCATAATGAGGTAATATGAGGTAAAGCAGTACAGAAAAAGACTTTTAAAAATTCAAAATGAAAAGGAAAAAGGTGATTTTGGAAACTGTCCAAGCTTTATGTTTCAGGTGTCAGACATTCTCTCATTGAGGAATGGGAAGGAGGAAGTTTACCTAGCAGGAATCACTCGGCTCTGATTCATCTTGCCAAAGTTTAGGTGTCTAGGTGTCTAAAAATGAGCTGTCTAGTCATGGCTAATTATCTGTGTTCCTTCTGTAGTCAATGAATAGAGATAAGCGCCTCTGGAAGGTGATTCAGTCTACCTATCGCGGGACATTTATCTTGGGACAGAACAAATTTCCTTCTCTTCCACTGCCTACTTCTGTCTGTTCATCACAGAGGGAGCTTAGGTGGTTACCTTAGATTAGATGCCTGACTTGTAAATAACTACATTTAGGTGAGGTGATTCTCTCCATAAGTAATTGCTCTTATTGCTGATAGCAGGGATAATTTCCACTGATATCAAGACGTGATGTTTATCTCTACGCTGTGTGTGATTTAACCAACAAACTTTTCCCTATAGTAATAGTGCTTTCCAGAAATGGAAATTCATACCTGAATTTGTACTTGCCCAGGTCATCCCTTCCTGTGGCTCTGAACAGTAACCTGGACTTCCCATCTTCACCTGTCATGTACCAGTAGAATGAGCAATTCCCACAATCCAACCAAGAAATAGATGCATTCAAATGAGGAGGGATATAAGTGATTTATGTATCTCTAAACCTAGGTTTAGCACTTAGGTTCTGCCCATTGTTCAATATGGAATTAAGTCTCCTGAATTGTTAGAAAATCCAATTTTCTACTAAACTTCTAAGTGGCCTCAGATTAAAAATGCAACAATGCTCAAAGAGTAACACAGACCTGGGTTCAGTTTTGCAGCTGGATTACTCCCTGAGATTCTTCTCATATGGTGGAAGAAGAGGAGGCCACGTGAAGAAGTGTCTCTCCACCTTCCTAGTTCTTTAACAGAGAAGATACTGCTCTGCAGCCCTACAAACAATCCCTTTAACATAATCCACAGCACCAAACCTCTGCCCTCAATGTCACAGTGGTTAAAGGAAAGACCTCTTGGGAAAATAATAATAGAATAAACCCCAACAGTCACACAATTTTTATTATTTTTATTTATTACTATTATTAATTTTTATTACTCAGGCAGTGAGTTTAAAAAAAAATCTCACCATCTGACCCAGGCAGAGGTGCTACCTGAGGCTGAATGAGCTGAATGCTAATGCAGATTTGGCTGGTGCAATGTAGAGACAACTAATTGTGACCATATTAGGTGCAAACCAAAGAGCAAAAGCTGCCCAGAAATAATATTTATTTTTTTAAATTTTGAAACAGGAATAGGAATGGAATTTTTCAAACAGAAGGTTCCTTTTAATTATTAAAGCCCATAAGGAATTCAACAAAACTTAAATTTTTCACTCTGCAAAACAATTTAGCAAAACTGCAATTAGACATGTTTGATTAATACATGTCAAAACTCAAAATGGGAAGGAAAATAAATGTTTTGAAGTTTTACTGTCCACTATGACATTTCCCCCAAGTTGTCCAGATTGGATAAAGAGCATCTTAGGCTTCCTCAGCTGCTCTAACACACAGAATCAAAATATTAGGGCTCATGATTTAGTGCTTTTAACTGTCAGGTTAATGGCAAGTCAAGAGTAGCTCAAACATCCAAGAAATTTCTAAAGTCACTTCTGGTCTTTGTAGTCCAGAGTGCCAGTCCTGGTGCCAAGCAGGATGTTCAAAGGGATGATTCAATCTTCAGTTGTGTCCTGCAACTGAGCATCTTACAGCTCATTAAATTACTGACTGATATTGTCTATGGATGTAAGAAAAGTTTTGAAGAAACAGATTATGCAATTAAGTGAGGGAAAGAGGGTTAAATACATCCCCTGTCTTTCTGATGCACAAGCCCCTTGGCTGGACAGAGCTCCATTGTGCCTCAGAGCTTGTTTTTTTTTGTTGTTTTTGTTCCCAAGCCATACTAACAAAAACTCTATCTTCTCTGCTGAGCTTGTCTTTCTGTATAAAACTGTAAACATGTTAGAGGGGTCTGTCTGAAAATAATTTGCTTTAGTCGTGGCTTATAAGAAATAAATTGGTAAGTTCTCAAAACACTTCCTCCTGAGGAATGCTTGAGTATTGATTCTGTCATGGACCTGACTTTGTTTTCTGCAGAATGACAAAGAAATTTAATAGCTCATGGATGGTTCCAATCTTTGTCATGTTTTTTAAAGAGCATAGTTAAGTATTCTGTGGAAGAGAGTTTGGGTGTGTGAGTATATGTCTTTCACTCATAAGCAGATTAAGTTATACAAAATTAAACAACCTATTACTGCAAATTCTTTGGGGCAGGGACAGTCTTTCTGCTCCAAGTTTAATGGCTTGGAGCAATAAGCTTGTGGCTCTTAGCAACTGCTGAAACACAAAAGGTAAATAAGGGTGTTTAAAGCTTGATCATAGGCCTTTGCTCTACTTGGCAGTTGTTTATTTGGGTGACTCCCATGTACTTTGGTGTTACTGCAGGCCACATTGTCACCTAGGTACATATTGCAGAACTGGCCCAGATAAAAACAGACAGTGCTACTTCTCATTGCTTTCTGTGACCAAAAGAAAAGATTAAAAAAAATCATCCTACAGGGTTATTATTCTGGCCTTTCTTTGATCATTGACTTCACTTAATTTAAAATTAAAGAGAGATCAGAAAGAATAAATGCATATTAAATTAATAGCACCTATTCAAAGACTTGCATATTGCAGATAACAAAGTAATGTTCACAGAAGAGATAGAGATACAAAATAGGATGGAATTTCCCCTACTTGTTATCATTTTCAGAAGTCCGTATGCATGCTCATTTAATCATTACCATAATCTGTAGAGAAAAATGGCCATGACAATCTGTATCTCACTATACACACATACACATGTATATTAGCTGGAAAGAAAACACATGACCTGGTTCTTTTCTGCCTTATCTAGGCATTATGTATACAGGATTGTTTGTCCAGGGTGTGGATGACCCAGATGTTATTTTTTCTTAATGCATAGGGTCTTCAGACTGCCACCATCTTTTGTCCACAGGCATTGCCAAATCACCAGTTTATATCAGAACTGAAAAAAAAGCAATGTATTTTTTGCTGTGGAGAATAGAGTTAGGGGCTCATGCACGAGGACTCTATGATGCTCTGTGTCTGTGGCTTGAGTGTCATGACATTAGAATAAAAGGAAACAGTCTTGAGTTTCGGCTCATGGTTCAGTATTATTTATTCTTTTACAAGTTACAGGGTGAGCAAACTCTGTGGTGTTAAAACCAGAACTCAATTTCCCTGCTTTTATTTAATGTTGTTACTGGTGTGTTGCAGAGTGTCACTGAAGCCTTCTTTGTTATGAACACAGAAAGACAGAATCACGTTGGATGACGTGAGTGGTTTGACCAACTCAGTGAGCAACCTGGTGTGCCTGGGCAGCCCTGTAGATCTAATCCATCCTTTGGATTCAGAGTGACTTGAGCTTCTTTGGTATTCCAAGCCCTAAGTCATCCATTTAAACTGACTTTCACCACTTGAAATAATGATATTTTGAGGTGTCATGTTAGACATATCAGTGGAGGCTTTGCCCTTGAAATAAATAAGACCACAATGAGGATGTGGTTGTTTTGCTAGGAGAAATTTTGAAGAAGGATCTCTTTCAAAGGTAGATGGAGTTTCTGCACAGTTTCATACTGTACAAGCCCCTTTGATTAAGCTCTTTTCATTTTCAAATTACTTAATTACTATTCCTCTTGCTTTCAAATCAAAATGTGCAACAGCTTATCTCAGTCATATGAGAAGGCTGGTAAAGAAGGCAATATCACCAGGAAATTAAAAAATAAAATAATGATTATGCCAGTCAGCCTCAAGAAGAGAATGAAAATTGATTCTTACTAATGTTATATATTAATTACACTTACCCTTATTTAACATCCCCATTATATTACACTGAACAGTGCTCAGTAACCCTGGTGTAAGAGGCAGTCTTGTCCACAGTTAAAGGTTCACTCCTAAAGTCTGCGGTCTTAAAGAAGGAGATTTCATTTATTAATTATATTTATTGTGATATTTCTGTTCCTTGAAAGTACTTTTATCTTATTCAAACAACTTCAAAATTCATTTGTATGGGTCAGATTTTAGGCAGAGGTAATTTTCAGATCAATCTAGAGTATGCACATGCCAGAATGGGAAGCCAGTAGGATACTAAAGGGAGATTGATCCTTGCTTCACCAATCAAAAAAAAATCCCAAATAGACTTTGAAAGAGTATAGACTTTTCATAAGCATATTGTGAAGGAAGTTTGTTTAAAAGGCGGTTAAATATTTCTTGGTAGGTGTTGGGATATTCTGACACTTTAACATTGCTATTTTTGAACACTTTGGAGTGTCTCACTTTTTCAGTGGAAAAAGCAGTCAGTCATACCAAAATGTTCAATGGTGCCACCTACAGTTTGCCAAATTTTCATTAAATTGGAAAGAAAATATATTGTGATTAATATTACAGAAATCCCATAACAGAATCACAGAATGGTTTGGGTTGGAAGGGACCTTAAAGACCATTTCATTCCAACCACCCTGACATTGGAAGGGGCAATTTCCTCCAGACCAGGTTGCTCCAAGCCCCATCCACCCTGGCCTTGGACACTTCCAGGGATCGGGCATCCACAGCTCCTCTGTGCCAGGGCCTCACCACCCCCACAGGGAATAATTTTTCCTAATATCTGATCTACACCTGCCCTCTCTCAGCTTAAAACCATCCCCCCTTGTTCTGTCACTACATTAGTAGAGCACTAAATTTCAATATTCTCTATGAAAGAAGTTCTTTTTAGAGCAATCTTTTTTCTTCTATAAATTTTCTGCATATTTATTAAGGACAGCATGTGTAAGAAATCTTTCATGCTTGAAAGACATCTAGAATGCATCATCTCAGAATGAGTGAGAAGCATTCTGAAGTCCCTGCTTTTTTAAAAATAATTTCCTTTGGTTTAAAATAAAAAATTAAATTTTCAATTAATACCCTGAAAAACCCCACAAAGCAAACCAAACAACCTCAGCAACAAAACCCCAACAACTCCCACAATTTTTGTTTAAATAGTTTTTACATTTTTCAGAAAATTAATTTTACAGGTACTCCTACTGACAAGAAGCTCTGTGCCTAAATTTATACTAAGGAATGTGTGCTCTGTGGAACGGCTGAGGTTTCCCATTCTTCTCACAAATAGTGGTGTGGTAGGGATCTACCACGCTCGGTGAGCACAGCTCTTATCTACTTAAGTAAGATCAGTTCAACCTTATTCAGTTCAATAACTCAAGCAATTTTGTCGCTTACTTGATAAAAAACTCTTTTTTTCTCAGCATTTCTTCTCTAGTGAAAGTGCAGCATAGAGCTTAAAAAATTGATCAGCACTTCTGTTGCAAAATTGTCCAGACTGAAATTTTGGTTGTAGGATGGGTGGTTCAAAAAGAAAATGGTTCAAAAAGCAAATAGCTAAAAAAGTAAAAAGTCAAAAATTAAATAGTTAAGGTCCATAAACACAATCCAAACCACGCTGGTAGTCAGGAAGGTTGATTTTAGTTGCTAAATGACTTGTAACTATTTCCTCCGATCTCTAGAACTTCTCCCTAATTGCTCTTTCCCACAAAGACACTCTTTTTCCAAGGTCATCATACAGATTTATGTTGAAAGAGCACTAGAGATCAGACTCTTACCCATGGCTGGCATGAACATCTCTTACCAGTGCTCATCTCCTGAGCATACAACACTTTGTGTACATATTGAAAAGTTACAAGTCCAGTGCAAATCTATATCCTGTTCAGGCTAGCCTTAAAAATCAATAGAGTTGGCAAAGTTTCTCTGTCTGTGACCTCCCAATACTGTAATTACAAAGTCACAATGGATGTAATTGCTCTATAAAACTTCCACATACCATGGAAGTACATAATCAGTGAGAATAACATTGACAAGGTATACTTTGTACTTTATGTTTGTTTTTTTTTTTACCTCGGGACAGTAAGGCTCCATTTAGGGTGTGTTGTGGCAGGAGATCGGGGTGGTTTTTTCTTCCTGGAATGATGAAGTGCAAACGGTTCTCTCTTTCAGACCTGGAGGTTACAGGTGTGCCACCACGTTGTCCATATCACTTCAGCATTCTTCCCCACTATTATCATGTCTATAAAATAAACTGGGCTCTTGTTCATGCCTGAGTACATATACTGTTAAAAATTTACTGTCATCTTCTGATTTATGGACTTGCTTTGCAAAGTTCTGAGCTTAGTGCTGGATGACACTGCCTCTGAGTCATTTCAGCTCTTCCACACCACAACAGTATGATGCTCATTGTTTCAAAGAAATCCTGGACTCTTGTCCAGTCCAAGGACCATGATTAGAGAAGAATCACCTCTAAATTCAGTCAGTGGTGGACCTCAAATGGCTCTGGAATTCAGGCGGAGGCAAAATTTTTAAATTTTTGAGAAGTGTCTTTTGAAATCTTCAGTGCTTCTGGTTCTTGAAAGCCCATCTCAACGTCTTTTCAGATCTTCTTTAAAAATATCTTTCTTTTTCCATCTGCAGAAAGAAAAGGAAGAATATTCAGCAAGCTTTGAGTATTTACAGAGCTTGGCTACATAAAAATAATTTACCCCTAAGTTTGCTTCAAACACTTCATATTTTACTTTATTATTTTCCATGACAGGTTTATTTCTTGCTAATGTTGCATCAGAGTTGGGTTTTTTTTTTTACATGTTACTTAAATATTTACTTTTTGAAACATTCATTCCACAGCAAAAATTCTACCCTGGACAATACTGTAACATAATTTGTCAGAGCTACAAAATCCGTCTTAAGATATGTGGCAAAAAATTTGCAGCAAGTGTACAAAGAACTGGGAGAAGCTGCCATTGGTCTTTTGACAGACCAGACCATCCACTGCCAAAGCTGGCTTTCTGATTATTTACAGAAATCAGTCCTTCTGACTCAAGAATTCTTGAACTTCCTCATGATGCAGGTAATGTCTTCACATGAAAAGAATCTCACAAACACTGACTATCCAAAAGCTTGTACTTGGTTTAATCACATAAAGCTCTCAGTGGAAATGAAAAAATATTTTTAGAGGGAAAATTCTGTGGCCCAACTCAGATGGCTGCTTTTCAATGATCTGAATCATTCATCCCCTGCACACCCTTCTTTCTCCCTTTCTTGACATTAGAGACCTCCAAGTCAGGTCACTTAGGTGCCTTTTATACCTCTTCAGAGTCACATAGGTCCCTATTGTGACAAGTTGCATTAGGGGAGAGTGGTTTTATGTGTATATTGTATTTTCTGATGATCTGGTCGTGGTGAATGGGGGCAATGGATCAGGTCTGCTTGAATCTTGGCTGCAAAAGTGGGTGCAACAGCACAAAGTGGGATCCCGCATTGGGAGGAACCCCTTTAGAAAGGGCACTCCCCATGTAAAGCTTGATGGATGGCCTCTTCTCTATCAAAGGATTAACACACCACATGACTGTCTAGAACATGGTCAGACAAGCCTCTTCTCTGATGTGTTGGCCACATGTTTCCGTCTTGTAACTTTACGTGTGGGTTCTCACACAAATAAAGAGAATAAAACTTCTTTAAGAGAAGGGGAGGCTTGATAAAACCCTCTTCCAATGCCTAAAGGATGGCATGGAAAGATGAATCCAGACTCTTGCCAAGTGTGTACTAAAACAGGTCCAGAGGCTGGGCTGACATTGCAAAACAGGACCTTTAACACAGGGAACATGTTTTCTATGGAAGTGGCTAAGAGATGGAAGTCTCCCTGGAGAGGCTGTGGGATCTTCTTAAACTCTTAGGCATTTAAAAAACTTTTATAGGCAAGGCTCTGAGCAACTTGGTTGACTGTGGAAGCAAGAGATTGAACTGGAGATCTCCAGGGGTCAACTGAATCCTGACTGATGATGAAGTTCTATGATTTTAGGTAGAGTGTGGAGACATGACAGCATCCATGTAATAAAGCATCTTGTTCCTAGAGCTCTCTTCTGGGGAGAAAAACACAATGTTCAGTGCTGCCAGGGACAGGAAGACAGTATGGTAGAGAGAGAGAAAGAGATCCTCAGCATGTCCACATCTCTTACTTTATCCTTAAAATCTGGAGCTACTCTCTGGATCATGAAACTCTCCTTGATCTCTGCTCCCTCCACATTTGAGTCAGCTTTGTAGAAAGATTTAAAAATGTGGCCTTTTAAGCCTGATTATGTAAGAACGTACTTCACTGTGATCATTCACTGTGCATTTTAGAGATGCCCACAGTAACCCGTGAACCTTTTGGCAAATTTCATCTCATTGGATAAGTTTTGAGAAAGAGTTAAATTTTCAAAGGAAATGAATTCCTAGGCAAGTTTTTTTCCTCCTGAAGAGAGATATCTGAATAGATAAAAGAGAACTAAATAATGCAGCTGTTTGAGGAGTTCTGCAAATGAGAATCCACTTTTTATCAGTTTGTGTATCTATGTATCTATCTATCTCAAACCTGTATGCTCCCTTTATTATGAATACTCTTATGCACAGTACATGCCTGGAATAGCAATACATGCGTTTCACCTGATTCCCTTCTCTGGTTGCATTCCACATTTAAGGATTAGGATCTTAAATACATGCATAGGAAAGTGTGAGTCAATGACTATGTTAAAACCATAGTTACAGAGAAGATTAGAAATGTTCTCTTTCCATCAACTACTTATGCCTTCTAACTCTGGTGTGCACACTTTCATATCTGAGTCAGTTTCAGTGAAGTGTTCCAGTTTCAGATTTGTCAATATTGCACTATATCTGTATCAAAATTCATTTTACTTCACATTTCTGGTTCTTTTTTTCTGAGACTGGTTCAGTCAAAACTCCTCTATCAAAACTGGTGTAGGAACATTGCAAACATTACATTAATTTATTGTATTAATGTATAGTTAAAAAGACATTAATAATACCATAATGTAATTAAAAGAGCTGTGTGGTAAAAATATGAGGATGTAAGTGGTCCGTCAATGTCTACTGCTGATTATATAAAACTGTAGTCACACAACTCAGATCTCAAACTCATCATCAAAATATCATCAAAATATTAATGCCTTTGAGATGGAATTTAAGAATGACATAAAAGCTGGAGTCTGAAACAGAAAGATTTAAAATAATCCACAAATGTTTCTTACGACTAAGGGAGTTACACAGGAATGACCTCAGATGAATTTCTGAACTCCAAAATTCCTCCTATAAGCTCTGTGAGGGTGTGTGTAGAATTTCTATTTCTTTTTTTTTTTTTTTTTTTGCTTTACATGTGAGTAATTAATAATTTCTGAAGTGTATCAAGAGGAGTAGAACCTCAGCCCTTTTCACTTGTAAAATCTGGGCTAAATAGCATTGTGAAAAATACCCTCAAGCTTCAGGACAATTCGGGGGGCCTCAGTAAACTTATCACGGTTGAAATTCCTTAGACCACATCAGGCAGGAGTCAGATAAAGTGATGATAATTGTTCTTGTTGGGTGTTAATGTGTTCAGGTGAAACCCTCACCCAGGCCTGGCCTCTTTAAACCCTTTTGACTCATTTGTTCCATTAAGGAGTCTTAGAAACACCAATACAGCTGTGTGATGGAGTTGAGAAAGGCAAGATTTTCTCCACAGGGGCATGGTGGAAAGCTGATGTGGCATCTAAAAGGTGTGTTTTTGAAAGAATTGAGGCTGGCAGGATGAGAAAGGACAGCCAGGCATGAGGGAAAATTCAGGCCTTCAGTAGGAGCCATCTGAAGAGCTCTGCCACTGCCCAAGTCGAGTTTCACCGGGAAGAGGGGAGCCGTAAAGGGGAGCAAGGGTGGGAAGTTGCTTTAACATTAGTCAAGTAACACATTTCCCATGTTTTTGCTGGCATTTGGCCCTCAGCAACTTTCCTGCCTGGTTGTCTGAGTCACAGCAATTCAGTCTCTGTCCGGAACAACTCCAGCCAGTTCAGTCCCGATTGACCAAAAGTCAATGATTTCCCTTTTTATTTTGGAGTGCTTGTTTTGGTAACCTCTATTCATGGAGGAAGTCTGGATCGGATAGCTTTCCTGTTTCATTTCCTACCTGTGTTTTATGAGTGATCATCTTTCCTTGTTCTCAAGCAGCAAGTCTCCATGCAGTTTCCCTTCTGGAATGATTTTTGCCATTCTTTTGAATTCCCAGAAGAGATGCTGAACAGTGAGGGAAAAACTTTTCTGGTAGGTTTGAAGCACGGCTACGACTGGGAGCACAGTCTCTGTCAAAGAAAAAAATAAAGATAAAAAGAAAGTGTGTGGAAAAGATCACAAAAGATATTATGTTGGATACAGCTTAGATTTGTCCTTGAATGAGTAGAATATGTTTTGATAATATCCATCTAACTCTTGCTTGCGTGCGTTGAATTTTCTCCCTGCAGTAACATTGGAATAGAAAAAAACAAATATGAAACAGATAAGATTTGTATCATTTATAAAAGAAAAAGTGAAAAGTAGTGTTTGGAAACAAATATTTTATGTTCACGTTCAAGATTATTTTGGAGTTTTGGTTTGGGTTCAGATGGACTTGTCATAAACATTTTTGAAATTTATTTCTTAGTTTTCATCAACTGGAGAGCAGAGAGTTGTTTTGCACTTGTAAGATGGTGGAAGGCAGCTCATTTGCAGAGGATAAATCCAATTGTGTCCTCACCCCAATATAAATCCATTGATGTTAGCCATCTTACTGAAGGTTCACACTGCTGCACAGAAGATGAAAATTATATTTGCAATGCACTGAAAAGTTTTTGTCATGAAGAATCATGTCACAAATACTTTCTCCCATGTGTTGAACAAGTTAATGTTTGTGTAGCTCACTCTGCACCCACTTCAATGAATCCCTGCTGCCTTATGCTGCTTTTTAATACCTAGTTATAGTGATAGCTTAATGTAGGATTTGGAATACTAAATTCATATTTGTGTCCACTCATGGAAATCATAAATTTTAGAATCAAAGAATGGCTTGGGTGGGAAGAGACCTTAAAGATCATCTCCTTCCAACCTCCCTGCCATAGGCAGGGACATCTTCCACTAGACCAGGTTGGACAGAGACCCACTAAGCCAAGTCTCGAACAGCTCCAGGGATGGGGAGTGTCACTTTGTCCTGGTTCCAGCCAGTCTAGAGGAAGGGAGGCTCTTGTGGGTTGGAGGGATGGTGGAGGGAGTGGTTGGGTATTGTCAGGGATGAGCACTTGCATGCGAATTGTTTGTTTCTTGTACACTCTACTATTAGTATTGTTGCTGTCACTGCTCATTTTCATATCCCACTGCTGTTTCCAGAAAATTTTTTATCTCAAAACATGGTCTTTGAGTTTGGTGTGTTTCAGGGGGAACACTAAACTGGGGAATACCATTCCTAAACCACAACACATTCCAATTATATTTTTATCCACAGCTGTGGTACATGAGGAGTAATTGATGAGTATTGCCCATACAAAGAGATGTTATGATACTTCTCAATTCTTTCTCCAAGTGTGCTTATTTCTTACAGATAAATACGCATTTCAGATACTCTACTAATTGAAGTCATTATTAACTCTGAAAATTTTTCTTCCAATCTACTAAGATACTTTTGAGCTAATGATATCAGAAAGAGACATTTTTTCCATGTATTTATTCCTCTTGCATGGAATCAGAGGGTTCATTTCATATTTCATAGCTGTAATAGCCATTGATTTCCTTCTGGAATACATAAGAAGTTCCTTTTATCACCAATGGGATTCATATATTCACACTGAGTTGAGAACAGGCCCTGATTCATAACCATTTTTCTTCAAGTATGGCTGTAATACCAGAAATATGCCAGATGCTTCTTATTTTGTTTTTTAAAAAATATATATTTTATTGAAAATCCTGCACTGGCTTAATTACTATTTTTAGAGCTGCTTGAAAATCTTTTCAATTATATTTCTCATATCAAGGTACAACATTTTTTTGGCCAGCTATATTATTTCTTAGCTAACCTTTCCATTTTGTCAATTCTTTTCTTGCACGCCAAAATTTTTCCTTAGCAATACTTCATTCTACATTCACACCTGAACATCTAAGTCTCATTCCAAAAACTATATAAAACAGTGGAAAAGCCTCTACTTACCCCAACTGACTATGGATCAGACCTATGATAGATCTCATGTCAAAATTCAAAGAATTTTGTTTTAGTACGGATGTTCCATCTTTTCTGAGAATGAAGTGAACGGAAACCCTGCATCTAGATATTTCTTTTTTTTTATCTGTCTCATTGATTTTGTTGGTTGTTGAGTCAGTTTTTCCGTTGCTACAGTTTTCCCGTACTTCATTAAATTCAGTCCAATTCAGCAATGCATTTGAAGCTCTTTCATATATATTCACGCTACCAAGCATATTGGGAATGTTTGGCTACAAGCAGTAAAATGCTAAAGCATGAGCATAATTTCCTACAGTCTTTGACCTAGGCCAGTAAGATCCCCATTAATTTCCAGAGGTTAATTCATTTACGTAGAATTACAACATTATACTGGTTTTATTCCACTATTTCTATATTGTTCCTATTCCTTTCAATTTTATTTTCTTCCTTTACTGGTTTACATCTCATCAATGTACTAGCATCTGATAGTTACACTTGCTTAGTAATATACTGCAGTAGATGTCAAAAAACCTTATCTTTTTAAAATGTTTATCTGCAGTAGAGACAATAATGTGGAGCTTGGGAGGTGCAGGGTATAAAGGGAGAATGAAGGACTCGTTCTGCTCTCCTTATTTTTGCATTCAGTCACCATACAGAGGCCCCAGATATCAGTCCACTAAAGCTGAATTCTGTTTCATGGGCACTCACAGTCCAAAAAGTTTAGAGTTTAATTGGAGAATACGTATGAGTTTTACAATGCAAAGTTGAGATGGTAGTGTTTGAAGAAGCTTCTTCATGTTCACAAAGGAGTACAGCTGAGGATACAATCCAGTTCTTCAAAGAGCTGGCCTGGGGGTCTTCTAAGGGTTGACCATGTGCACACCAAGAGAAAGGAAGGTGTTCAGCCCATATTTGAATTTATAAAGTTGTGTCTTGAAAGGAAACATCAGAAAATCTGGGATAACAGCACAAATCTCTGGATGTCTCCACTTGGTTTCATTAAAAAAAAGTAATAAAGGAATTTTTATTCATGTATATCTATACACACATACACACACACACACACACACACACACACACACACACATATATATACATATAAGCTGTTTCTTTCCAGCTAAAGTGATAAACATGCATATACCCTGTATCCTAATTCAATACATTTAATGACATTTTTTCTGATTCTACTCCACTGATTTTAACTGGTTCTTTTCACATTTCCATTTCCATTATTGCTTTTCAGAGAAAGAGGCTGGTAGGTTACAAATGTGGAAACATTCTGTAAATGAACTACACAATCTGCGAATAAATTGCAGTTTCTTCAGAAACAGTAAATGAATCATCTATAAAGACATACAAGACAGTTCCTATTTTCATAACCTGTACGTTTTATAAACTCATAAATGCAGCAGACAAGCAAGTCAGAATGGAGTTGCAACATTTTGCTAAATCATTTCACCACAATTTTTTTCCTTTAATTACAGGAATAAAAGCTTATGGTGACTATTACCCTTATAAAAGAACCCCTTTCTCTCCTGTTCTTTTTTCTTCCTTAGTAAAAATTCTTACAATTTTTTTCTTCTGAGGATTTTTCCAGACTGTCGATATGTTTTCCCCAAAAGTACATGGCAAGTGGCAAAATGCATTAGAGCTATTACTTTCCTCAATGACTTAAATTCCCAAACACTGAACTTTTAAGAGTTTCATGTCCTTTGGGTTATGCAAAGCTTGGTCTGTATCAAAATAGGAGACAAGCTAATAGCACTGTGTTTACCTACTTCTATAACTTCGATTAATCACCCAAACAGCCCAAATGATAGGCAGTTCTAAACATTACTAAAAGCCACTGGTTGGCACCATTTGTTTTGGTTGAGGGCACCAGAAGGAAATGGATATTTGTTTTTGCAATTCATTTAAAGATACGTAAAGAATCAGTTCAACATCTTTCAATCACTGATGATTTATGAGGCTGTATTAAATAATTTATCATTATAGAGGTAAGCTGTTATCACACAGACCCCTTCAGTGTCATGGGGGCAAGTGGTCAGAACAGTTTTGATGGTGCCATTTTATCCAAGTATTTTCAGAATAGCACAGGAGGTGTCTAGAAAATGTACTGGTGGTCATAATTTTATGTGTAAACACATACACAAAGTGCAACATAATATCCTATGTGTGAGAGCACACATGCAACCGTACACAAATCTTCTTTCACATTGAGTTTAAGGAGATCAGTGCACTGTGAAGCTCCACTGAACTCTCTGTTTGGTCCCACAGTCATCTCTATGTGTTCAAGTCTGATGAAAGCATTGGCATATCCTGCCTGAATAGGACCATGACGGTCCAATAAAAGTAAAAGTGATTGAGAGCTGTGGCTTTGGGATGTCAAAAAAACCCCCATTTTACATTCTGTTCCACTGAGTCCAATAGTTCACCCAAGGCAGATGAAACCCTTCTGAAGCTAGTGAGTGTCCTGTGTTTGAGTGGGACATGTGATTGCAAATGTGCCTTTAGTCTTTGTTAGAGTGCATAGGCTCTACATGCTTGATCAGTAATGTTTTTTTGGGGACCCTTGGACAGTAGTACAGAGATTTTTGTAATGAGAGTGAGATTTTGAATCTAGTGAAGGGAACAACAGAACCAACACAGGGAAGTCTTATATTTCACCCAGCATAACTTGATTTTTTTCTTCCTTTCTGAAACATATAAAAAATTTTCTTTCCATTCTGGATAGCCCTGACCATGTAAAGTATTATTTCTATCACTAGTGTCTTGGAAAATTTGCGAGGTTATTCACTAATGAATTACAGACTGTGAAGCATCTATATATGAGTCCCTTGAAATTAATTATGTACACATATATATATACATACATATACACACACACAAACACTGTTTCACTGTATGTTCAAGAAGTTTGAATATATAAAGAGCAATTGCTCATTCAGGTACTGTTTGAAAACATCAACTGGAATTTCCATTTTGATCCTATTCAGGATTTAGCAACCTGTACGTGTATAAGCACAGAGACCACCTATGAAGCTCACACAGCAAGATTTTTAATGGAGAGCACTCGTATTTTTAGTTAAAGTATGGTATGCGTCATTCCTGCTAGAAACAGGTGCATTTATACTATCTGTAATCAAATGACTATCCCCATATTCATCCAAAGAATGCCTCTGAGAAACAACATGCTTTTCACAAAACCCAAATAAATGATTTCTAAGAAAAGAGATACAAGAGAACAGATCTTCCCCCATGGCTGATCACACTCCTCAGCTGATGCTGCTGATAAATTTGCTGATAAAACCGGGAGGGACTTTCACAGGGGAACTTTACTTTTAAAACAGCTATGTAAGACTCAAACCTCCTTACACTGCAGATCTACTGATCCCTGTTGTCTAACTGTGGTTACATGTGCTGACTCCAGTTTCAAAAATAATTTCTTAATCACTTTTGGCTCATCTTGGGTTTTCGCATTGCAAAGCCGATGCAGCTGCGGAAGGATGGACCAGATTCCATTCTCCCTCACACTTCATCAACATCAATGTTAATTAATTTCCAGGTTTGGGGCCAAGTTACACCCTGAGATACAAATGGCCTCCAGACTGGGGCAAGGGCTTTTCTCTTCAGTTGTGCCGTGCCTGGCATGATGCGGGTCATGGATCACGCCTGAGATTCCTGGGGATTGCTGCAGGAAAGATAATAAAAAGCAATAGTATGTCCCTTTAGCAAAAGATGGTAATTCCTTCACACACAGCAGTAGGGTTGGGGTCAGCAGGCCAAATTTGTGTCTATATTGTACCTTGACCTGTGGCCCTACTCTTCTGACTGTCCAAGATGGAGAACACAGTGGAGCTCACTATGATTTCCTTCTTTCCTCATGCAAAGAAAAGCAGAGGGTGCAAAGCAGTGGATGAAGTTCACATGTCATTCTGGGAGCAGGGAAACACTGCCAGATGAGCACATTCTGTGGCTGCAAACAAGCTAATTCTTCTTTTTAACGTATTCTGCCACAAACTGTCTCCTTCTTCAGGAAATCAAACAAGCTGCTCCATTAAATGCTTCAGACCTGCGATACCTTTCAGGTTTTTGTTTAGTTCAAGCAGACAAGTCCTCATCCCAGCACAAACCTGGCTTTCCCCCTCTCTGTGTCTTTTCCTGCAGTGTTACTTGAGTCCTCATTTTCAAACGCCGTAATAGCATGGAATAACTATTTAGTTGAACACAATCATACAATTGTGTGACAAGACAAATGTAATGTAGAGCACAGGGGAAACGTGATCCTAAACTCAGGACATCCATTCTGCACCAGAACAGTCGAGAGCTATGTAGTTTTTGAAAGCCAGTCTCCTCTTGACAATTACCTTCAATTAATGGTACACTGCACTAAGCAGAAAATAAAAACTATGCCATTACATCCTTCAGTGCAGGCTGGAAGTGTTCCAGGTTGGCTCTAAACTACCCTAAAGAGCCTGTGTTCATATTACATAGTTATAACTTTACAGGCCTAAAAGAATATGAATCAACAGTCATTTATGCTGTGCCCTGCACTTGACAAAGCTTATGTCTGAGAGTTTTAATCCTGATGTAACCAGCATATAAGGAGGCTGTTTTGTGCCCAAAATATAAACCTGTCCACAAATATTGCTTTTGTTACTTTAAAAACAAATAGCTGCCATACAGGTACTTGTTTCATTGGTATGTATTCCATAGAAATATAGTGAAAGAGCAAAACCACACTTGTATTTTGCAAAGTCTTTACTGGGAGCTTTACATTGGCATCCATGCACTTGAGCACAGGTCCTTTATTTCTATGTTCTCTGATGCATGGGCTTTGGATAAGCTCTGCAAACAAGAGAGTGATCAGCCAGGATTGATGAGTGTGAGGTGTCCCAGGATACACCAAACTGCCTGTCCCAGTCCAATCCCAGAGTGGAGAGAGGGGTGGGATCAGGTGGGAGCAGTTGCCACCTCTCAGCTGTTCCTCCCTGACCTACCTTGGGTGGCCTTTGCAACGTGATTATTTTGATGCACTGAAAGGCCACAGCGACTGGCTGTCCAGGCTAGACCTCATTCAAAAGTTATGATGAAAGTGCTGAGAGGTGAAAGACCATGCTCTGGAAAAAACTGAAGTCTTGTGATTTTAATTATCTCACTTCTTTTTAGGACTAAGCCTCAGTGAACTGAAGTATTTTCTAAGTTGCAACTTGGCTAAAACTTTCCTGTCAAAACGAGCTTGAATGTGAAAACATGCTTACAATGAGGCAATATCTTTAAAGGGAAACACCTCATTTTAATATGAAAATACATTTTCTTCAGTTTTCAGACACAATGTTTGCCTTTCAAAGACAGACCTGCTTTGGGTTTGCTTCGCATTGTTAGTTTTTAATTAGACTTTTCAGTATATCAAACAAACATAAACATTTTCCTCTGATGTGTTTAGAACAGCTCTCAATACACTCTAAAAACCAAACTGGGGCGGTTGCTCCTGTGTTTCATTTGTTTTCAGCCTGATTATGGAGGTAGCCTTGGCTCTCAGAGATGCCTAACATGGTGCTTAGAACCATCCATCACCACAGTCCTCAACAACAGAGTAGCTGGAGCAGTCTTTGGACCAGAGGTTTTTGCACCCATAGCTAGAGTAAATAGCTGGGAAATACCAGAACATGAGATTTCACGTGGTCATTTCTCATGTGGGACCAAAAAGTCCTGCAGGTTCTCCCAGTGAGCAGTGTTAAATGTTCATAACAGTTTATTGGGCATTCATATTTTTAATTTTAATCACAATACGCTGCTGACGCTGGTTTTTACTTTTTCCTTAGTTTGCAGTAGCAATTTTTCAGGTTTTCTTGTTTCTTTTTAGCCATCCATACAGTGATTTTCTTTTCTCATGTTCTTTCTGTTTCTGACTCACCAATCAGTACTTTTGGCAACTCTGAAGAGAGACCAGTGCACAACCTATCTCTCTGGGACATAACAAGGCTTTACCAAAATTCATTATTATTTTGAGATATTTGGAATGTAACCCTTGAAATATGAAATGCAAAAATTAAAGCTTATCAATAATATCTAGGATGACAGTAGTTTAATTATATGTTGTGTTTAACTGCCTTGTTTCCCTAAAATTCATGCAAACTTTCGTTCAGGTTGACCTTTAAGTACTAATACAGCTTCACTTGGCCCCAAAATATCCACAGTGCTTAGAGCTTTGCTTCTGAAACACATGATTATTCAGACACAAAAAGAAAGAGATGTGCTCAATGCACAAGATGCCAAACTGAGATTAAACCCACTAAGGTCTACAAAGACTGCTGCAAGAATGATAACTATCTTTGTCAAAATCCCAAGCAAAAACATGTACGTCAAGTGAGATTGCCGATAAAATATGAATATCAGGGTAGGACTAAGTTGTGGGTTAGTTTCAAAGAATTTATTTTTCTCTGAGATGCAAAAATTATCTCAAATCTTATAACCCATTTCTGAACACTGCATTTATAAATTCTGATGACATGCTTAGTTTCCTTCTATGGCAACACATAACTACAAAAGACTTGTTTATTAAATGTATCTGTGTTTCTGTGGTTCACTGAGAGTTTTGGGGTACTAATTTTTTAATTCTAATAGGTATTTCATTCATTACATGCATGCCAACAAGCCTACAGCTTTCTCACACTGGACATATTCACTGTAAAAGATGAAAACTCAAAGATGGGACATCTGATTCCCACAGAGACATCATCTGCCACTGCATCATTAAATGGTTTTCTCTTGGTGATATGATGGGGATTTCTTTGCTTTGCAGAGCTGTTCTGAACTGCAGCTAACCCTGTTGTCCCAGGAGATCCTCATGTTAGTCTCAGCCCAGATTCTTCCCTGTTCCCCACTGTAATGTTTATCTGGGATGTGGTAAGGTTTAATTTAAGCATTTTTAGCGGTTTATTTATTGGGCATTGCTTGCTAACTCAGAGCTGTACAACACAAAACACAGGAACAAGCATCAGATTTTGCTTTATGGATAATGCAACTGGAGTCATTGAAGCTTAGTCTTTATTTATGGGAACAGATTGTATTCCTGCATCACAAAGTGTCAAAATCACATGCTGATGACTAACTGATTTTACACTGCATGTAGCATGAGCTGGAGAATTCACCCTTTAACTGTGTCAAAGGGAAATTTATTTCAGATCCTTTTACCTCTTGATTCATAGACTTTCAGCAACAAAGACTCAACACCATTAAGGGATTACTACACTAAGATGTGGTGAGTGGCACACTGCAGTCAGGGTTAAATAAACAGGACAACTTTGGCTTTTAGGTATTTGCTTTTCTTCAGTGCCTATAAAAGGTACTGGCATCAGGATCATCCTACCCAGGTGATGTTCTCTGTTTAGTGGAAGGGAGGTGAAGGGACTGGGATTCTTCCCCTGTGATGAGAAAAGATGGTGTAACACCACCAAACATTTCCTTTATGTGGTCAGAATGTCTCTCTGCAGAGCCATATTTTAACACCTAAACAACTCCCTTAGCAGATTCCTCCACATTCTCAAGGTTCTGCAGGATCCTTGCACTCTCAGAGTTCCTTCAGTTGTCAACACTTCCTTCCCTTCTCCCAACCATTTCCCCATTTTTTAGACCTCTTTATTCATTGTGATCCTTCTCTCCGTCTCCTGGTCACACTGAATTGGTGTCCTCTACGTCTGCATCACCAGCAACAATACTTAATGAAATAGAGATATGTCTCATACTCAGACACGGACACTTGGATTCCCTCTCCTCTAAGAGTTGTTGTGATTGTGTTTTCGCCATAGTTTCAGGTTCTCTCTTTGGATCAGTGCACAGCTCTTCACCAAACTCATGCTGCATAATTAATAATCTGTGAAAATCCTTGTATGAGGGCAGATGAATTGGGAGTTGTGGAAATATGTCTTATGGACTTGCCTATCCATTGCAAGTATTCAATTTGTTGTTCTTTGGACAGGCTTAGACCTCATTAAGTCAATCCATTCTTGAGCTATACAGGACATTTTCTGAATAAAACCCGAAACAAGACTGAATGCTAATTCCAATATTTATCTTATGTGATAGAAAGGAAAGACAGCTGTAATTCAACTATTTTGATGAATCATCTATGAACTGTACAAGTGTTAACACATCCTATCATTATGATTTCTACACTCCCACCTGCTTCTTTGCTTCACCCACCTGTTGCATCTTGCCTTCTAGATTGCAAGTTGTTTGGGGATGGTATGTTGTTTACTTTGTGTATGTTGTAAAATGCCTTAGTACAACCCAGTTTGAGCTTCTAGGCTCTTCTGCAAAAATAAAAGTCAAGAGTGTAATGAACATCAGAGATAAGCAGAGGCAATAGTAAGATACTGATTAGTTTTTGGATAGGAGCCTTTAAAGTGCATTTTATTTTTTAGTAATGATATACTTAATGTGTGATAACTAATAATCTTAGTATAAAATCTGATTGGAAAATAGACACCTGTTGCTTTTTCTGCAAAGTAGTTAAATGAGGTCAGCACTTTAAGCTTTCTCCCCTCCCTTCACTCCAGCCCACGGCTGACCTCACCTTGGTTAACACCAGATAAAATTGCAATGCCTGGTCCCACCAGTGCCTTGTGGTGGGAAAAATTAGCATGTGTTAGCTATTCACTGGTGACAATGCTGGAATGTTTCAAGGAGGGGAGAGAAGAAGGCTATCAGTTGTTTCCCTGGTCTGATATTCCATGGACTTCACCACACACGTTGACTTTGAAGATGAGCTCCTTTATGGTTGTCATTCCTGTTTATTGTGTGGAATTTGTAGCCCATTCCAAAGGTACCACCAAAGGCATCTCCTGGGAGGTAAAGATCCTGGCATGTGCTGGATTCAAGCCCTTGCCCAAGAGGATATGGACTCATCTGCGTGTTGCACTGGTCCCCTCCACCATGTATCTGTTTGAACAAGAGCATTGTTGCCTGTTTGGCAATAAAACATTTAGCAGACACCCATCATCCATCAAAGCATTATCATTAATAATCACAGTGAGACACTGGGCAGAATGGGGAATTAATCACAAGTGGCAGGTGAAGCACCTTGGTGCAAGAGGAGCTTTTCTGCATGCTGAAAAGGAGCATTTTTCTGCTTGCCTTCACAAAGGGAAAACCTGGGTCTAATTCAGAGTTACAATATATCCCCCTTTCCCCTGCTGGTGTAAAGGGAACTGTGTATGATCAGTCCATTGCCAAATGGGGTAAACTTCATAGTGATAGAAAGTGTCCTCATGCAGTCCTAAAACTGTGAAACAGGGTGGCTCTTTCTTGAAGAATTGGGAATTCAAATTTCCAGAGTTTGGCAACAAGGTTTGAATAATTTCAGGACTCATTGTGACTGAAAAAAAATATTGTAATTACCACCTTTCTGCCTCCCACATGGCCCCCATCAGCTGGTACCATGAGAACAGCAGTGATTAAAAAGGCAGGGTAATAACATCGATTTAGTCTGATTAATAAAGTAATAAGGCTGATTGAAACCCAAACAATTCAAATGAAAGTCCTTCTCAATATATCAACAAGTCAAACTTACATCACTGATTATAGTCTCTTTTTGTTACCCTCTCCCTGAAATGGAAAATGATTCATCCTTTCATTATGACAGTTCTGATCTGAATATCATGCTGAGTTAATTGAAGTTTGCCTTTACGTTAGAAAAATCTACAAAGCACAGAGATAGTGTGTGTGTGTCTTTTAACAGCTGCTGCCCCAATGCTTTATTTTTTAACCAAAGCCTATGTTACTCCAGTAACTGAGTGACATAAATGACACAGAGTGAAACTAAATAAATGTTCACATAAGTCATGGAACGTACATTTAACCAAGAAATGTCCAGTATAATTTTCAGCCCTCCAATGATGACTCTGTTACTGGTAAAATATTGATACAGGGATTATAATTGCTCCAGATTTTAGCTCACAAGAGTGTGGGGGTCTCTGGCAGATGTTGTAGGATGCTTATGAGAATGACAACTGCAGCCATAGAAGTGTGAAGGAAGTGATGATGTCAAGCACAGAACTTTGAAATCCTGGTAGTCCTTTAGCACTCTCTCATCTGAAAAGAGCTGAGCCATATTCACTTGTCATGTTTCATTTAAGACTACTTTTCAACAATAAAAGCCATTTCAGCATTTCAGGTTCACATCTCTTTTTTCTTTTTAAATGCAAGCCAAAAATGGAAGGGTGCTGTATTGTTTTTGAGGTGCACTGCCCCTTGAAGAAGAATCAAACTGAAAGAGAGTAGATTTGCATGAAGAAGAAATTCTTCCTTGTGAGGGTGTCGAGGCCCTGGCACAGGTTGCCCTGGGAAGCTGTGGGTGCTCCATCCCCGGAAGTGTCCAAAGACAGGTTGGATGGAGCTCTGGAGCAACCTGGGATAGTGGAAGGTGTCCCTGCCCATGGCAGGGGGTTGTAACAAAGGATCTTTAAGGTCGCTTTCCAAACCAAATCATTCTATGATTCTATGATTTAGTGATCTTATTCTCCAGTATGTAAGACCCCTTTCTTTTTGCAGTCATCTTCTCAGATGACAGTAGCATTTTAAAACATGGGAACGTGGGTCCAATATCCAGGATCAGATCAAAATTAATCTTTCCCAAGAACCCCATTTTAACAGTGAATGATAGAAGATTTTGAGGAAAAGAGAATAAGATTAATTAATGCTTTGATAATTAGTGATTTACATCGTGTCAGCTGAAGCTATTTGGAGCACAATGTGTGATAACTTTGATAGACTATTCTGCTAATTTGATAAATTTATCTCTTTTGCCTTTAAAATATCCTGCAGCAATAAGTTCTATAGCAAGAGAAAAAAAAAAAAAAAGTAATGTTAGAGGAACATAAAATTCATAAATGTATAATTCACAATCATCAGCAGCAGATTGTTTTCCAGGACAGATTCCTATTTTCTTTCATCCTTCCTTAAATTTTCCATCCTCAGCTGATGACAGTGTTATCTTTCTATAACTGTAAGGAAGAGGGTGCTGCAGCCACAGGGATCTACCTTGTTATCACTTCCAGGCCAAATTATATCTAATGATAGCCAGGGAGAAGTTTACCTTGTCAACCTAGCAAACACTGAGACTCTTATCCTGAGACTTCATGCTTATTGTCCTGTGACAAGAGCACTGAAAGGACTGTTTGCTGTATTCTGGGTTACAGAAACCCAGTGTCCCCCTGGGTGCCTCCTCTAAACTCTGGAGCACAAGTTAGATACTGCAGGACCCTTCAGGAGAATACTCTAGTATTCCTCTGGGTTGTATTTTGTAATGGGGTAAAATTCTAGAGACAGCATATACAAGCTGACCTCCCAGCATAAGTTCAGCTAAGTCTGATCGTGTAAAAATCTGTTTCAACAGCTCCCTCTTTAGTGAGACATAGAGGCAATTTCTTAAGGAGTCTACCTCTGTTCCTCATAACTTTTGATAATTTGCCACCAGAAGTTAAAGCAGACCTTGGTTTCCATTAGAAAGTGTGATGCACTTTGGAAACAGATAAGTGGTTCCAGATTCTAAGGGATGAGTGCTTATGAAATATGTGCAATAATGCACTTTAACACTTACACTCAGTAATAATAACAGTAGCTAGTATCCAACCCAGGCACATATTTTTGAGATGCTCATTTGTTTTAAAACATCCAGTTATATTTCACATACACAGAATTTGGGGCTCATGAAAACACTCAAAAATGAGGTACATTCTTTAACAAGGGTAGGATAACCCTTGGGGTTGCTGAAACTGGGAAAAGTGCCTGTTGAAATATGAAATGCCTTTAAGCCATTTGGGAATATGCTGTTGAAAAAGAAAATCAAAGAGTAGGGAAGGGGAAATGTACTGTCATTTTCTGTTAAGAAGCTCATTTTTTGCCTCCTTTTACAACCATTCAAAATTACTTCTGGCACAATTTAATAATCTACATCAGTTTCCCAGGAGTTAAGATAGCAAATGATATTATGGCAAAAATGTCTTAAATAAAATAAACCTCAGTAAAACCAGAAATGTTGCTTTTTCATCAGATTCTTGAATAATTCAAGAGCTGTAACATCCACTTTTAAATTTTACTTAAATGGGGATATTCCTTCTAAATGACAGCAGTATTTTAGTACAAGGCATACGCAGCGGAGCAGAATTAGGTTAAGATTAGGTGTTATGTAAGAGATTGCGTAATGTAACTCTTTCACATGTGATTGTGCAATTGTCAGTATTAATTGTAAGCAATTATCCATGTTCTTTGGATACTGTTGCTCTCCTCCTACCTCCCCCTTTCTGTGGGTCACCTTCCAAAATATCTGTGAGGGGGAGAGAGGCAAGGAGCATGGGGTGGTAACGATGGAGGGAATTCCTGCCATGTTTCACAGCCGAGGGAGAGACGCTGTTGCCCATTGGATGGCGGCTGGATCCTGCCTTAGCAGCCCTGCCTGACTTCCTCCCCTATCCAAGAATTTGGCACAGCTTGTAAACTCCTGCCCAAGGTGCAAATTGTCCCTCAGCCACGACACTGACCTGGCACAACGTGACAGCTGTGGTAGATGAGCCACTTGTGACTCAAGAGCCATGGCTTGGACATCCTTGTCTGTTGCTTCATGCACATCGTGGACTAAATGCATAACAATGAGTCAGGCTGATTCCAACAGAGATTAAGTTCATGTAGAGGAAGGCTCTGAGATGACCTGGAGTTATTTTAGCATTCTTTTTGCCCTCAGCTTTTAGTATAAGGACTCTGGCAATGGGCTCTGTTGGTCTTTTAAGTGTTCAACAGGGTGGTGAAGAACCTTTTGGTTAGGTAGCAAATACTGCAAGTTTGCAGGCCAGCACACATTTATTTTTTTAGCAGCTTTGCTGAAGGCCATATGATAAGTAGGGTAGGTTGGGATAAAGGCTGGGAGGTATGGAGGGATAGTTATACCAGCATTGCATTTGACAGGACCTGATTTTCAGGTTTCTGAGAGGTGGTCACGATATTCACCCTGGAGAAATGTTGTTCCATCGCAGACTTCCTGAGTTGTCTCTCAAAAAAGGTAGGATCCATCTGAGCAAAGATATATGTTGACAACAGAGGCATCTACATCTGTGAAAATCAATCCAATTTCTCTTTACAGAGAGGGGAAGTCTGGCTGATATATCCTGTGAATCCTAGAACAATTTATCTCAAACATTCCTCTCAATTAGGTCATAGGAAGCATGATAGAAAGTGTCTGTTTTTCTCCCCTAACTGCAAAGAGGGCCAGAGCAGGAAAGTCCAGGTAAAGATGTTAAAAATGCATGGGTATGCCTGACATCTGCTGAAATGAACCATATTATATTTTCCATTCTTCAATGTGTGAGATGTAAAAAGGAGTTATCAATATAGCCTTACCACTCTGAGGCTCACTACTTGGAAAATATTGTATTTTAAACTTTTTGCTGTTGTTGCTACAAAACCACAATTCATACTATAGTCTATTTGATTTTACAAATCAAATAACAAATAAAATGTGTTACTAGGCAAACAAAAACCCTGTCTAAGATTATTGACACAAACTTTCCTCCCAGTTGATGCTATCTCTTTTCAAATTATATTAGATTGTATCTTACCAGGAGAGCAGGCTGGTTAAGTGTGGAACTGAGACTGATGACACACCAGTTTTACTGCATTTAGCTCAGAAATTTGAATGGAGATTCTGCTGGTGTGATATCACCACGTAACTAGAGCTAGATGCACATTCATATCTTTGTTCTTTCTCCAGAAAAAGCATGAAGCTTATTTGAGAGCTTTTTGAGTGCTAAAGTATCTTCCAGTTTGAAAGGAAAGAAGGACATAAAGAGAGTAAAGGAAATAATTAACTTTAAAGCTGTAAATATAAAACTGCTCTTAGTGAGATTAAGCGAGCAATGTCGAAACCACATTCTGCTCTCTCCATCTGTCCTATGTAATGTCTTGACAAAAGCCCAACAAATCTGGCAGCTCCAAACACCTTCACATGCCTTTTTTTTTGTTCTATCCAAAGCATTTATCACTCTAGTGAAAAAATACCTCTCTGAGGGTTTGTGCAATAGTCATTGCGCTTTTTCTAGCCCTTTGAACTAAAACGGAGGACAGTAACAGCAGTTGGACTCAATGGTCACTGCAGTACCTTTTCAACTGAACTTTTCTATTCTATTCTATTCAAAAATTGCAATTCCAGTAATTAATATTATGCCTTAAAAGAAGTGATGTCTCACTGAGCCCCATAAACACCTGAATTGAGTTTGGAAGTGGCTGGTTCACCCAAGAGGGGACGTAATTTTTAACGCTTCTAAAGACACTGCTTCAGCAAGATGAAATTAGGCTAAAAAAACATAACAAAAAAATCTGGTTTATATCATTCAGCCCCTCTAATCAGTGTGCCACTTCCACAGCATCAAACAAGGACCCCATTCCAGGAGACTAGTGTACTGAAAACTGCAAAATTCAAGGAGAATCAGGTTTTATAGCTGCACTGACTCTCAGGTTATCAATGCATTGAGCTATTGATGTGCACTTTAACTCCAGGAACATAAAACGTGCCAAAGCAATATTACGTGTGGGAGTTATTCAATAACATGTGGAACGTAAATCTATCCTCTATCTCTTTGCATCAAGAACATTAATTAATTCTGTGATGAGAATGCCATTTTCAGCTTACAGTGAAAGCTGGGAGAAACTGTCAGTGATCCTTATGGCTTTAATAATTGTGCATTTAGTTCAAGGAAGGAAAAATGAATTTAGTCATTAAACTGGAAGATTTTCCTGGTCTTTATGAGATTGAGCTGTAGGTGGAACTTGCAGTATTATATTAGAGCAGTGAAAGAGTGGATGCTTCTTTCAATGTCAGTCTTTTATTTCGTTTGGTTTTCTAATAGAAGACTATGAAAATTCAAGTTCAGATTGTTGTAGAGAGGAGAACAAGGCACTGCATGTGCCCTGGGATGTGTTGTGGGAATAACCAGATGGTCCTCCCCACATCCAGTTAAATCCACCCTTAATGCACCAATTTGCAGGTATATGAACAAAAATGGGTCTGATCCTGTAGCTTTTACTTAAAACTCCTCTTCCCCAATGCCTTCCCCATATCCTTTGGTTTGTGAAAACCCAGGGTCAGCAAATCCTGTGTTTGCTAGTGCCCATGATGATGGAAAAGGTAAAGATCATATTGATCTCAAAGAATATTGAGACTGTGGGATCCTGTAACACCGCGTGACCTGGAGATACTGTCTGCTAGAAACAGAGAACAAGAGTGCACATGTTTAAATCTTATGAAAACAGGTCCTCACAATTTATGCAGCAATTCCAAATGTAATATACAATAGGTAAAAAATCCAAGGTCATTTATTAGCTGGCATAACCCTGGCTATGTATCTTTCTTGGAACAGCACCTTTAATAAACTCTCAAGGTTCATCATGTGCTAGCGTGCCTCATTGGAGAGAAACCTTGTTGATGTCTGCTTGATTTCTAGAAGCTAGAGATAAGAAACGCATTGTCAATGTCAATAATGGTACAATGAAATAAACTGTATCCATGCACTGATAACATGAACATCTATAGGGGACACTGCTTAGGAATTTTTCCAGTAGGATATTTTACAGTGCAAAAAATGCCAACTCATATGAGTCTTTTTTTTTTTCCTAAGGAGTTATTTTTGTCCAAGGAATTATTAGGCAAAGCGAAGATGGAGTAGTGAGAAAAGAGGGCTGATCACATGCTATTCACAACAGGAAACTGGGAAGAAGCTTTTTTGGGTCCCTGCTCTGAATCACAGAGGGATGCAGCTTTCTAAAACAAGAATAGGTTCAAGCTTTTCAATCAGTTTTTGGAAAAGAGACAGAAACGGAACATTTCTGTTGTGGAATAAAGCACAACCCCCCTTCCCAGTATTCCAAATATTTTTCACATAACATTAGGGAGAGGTGCTTTCTATAACTTCACATTCCTGTGAGCATGAGCAAAAGCATCCTAGAGGTGGTATTGCTAAACCCCACAATTAATGTAGAGCCAGGCATAATTTTCCTTGGAGGCTAAAAGGCGACCAAAGTCCTCATATAATCCACCTCCCCTGCCCTTTAACAGATTCTCCTGTTCCCATTGGGACCATCCCAGTCCCCCATCCAGGTGTAAGGCTCCCCTGACAGTCCTTTCTTGAGTCCCAGGGACATTCACATACTTTTATTGATGTTTGGGCTCACAGAGGAAGGAGATGGTGCACCAGACAAAGGACACTGAATCTCAAGGAGACTTCCAGCTCCTAAGTGTTGTCTCCTGAGGGTTTTCTCTTGAGCGGATCAGGGAATGGCCACTTGTCTGACTCATTTCATGCCCTTGGCAAGGATGTGCAAGCACAGGTCCCTTGATTAATTTATGCCATTACTTCAGCAGCTGGACATTTAAATCAGACACACAGTCTTATCAAATAAAGGATAACTCATAAAGACCCTCTCCTACCTTTGGAAGTTCCTGCAAATCACAAATCATCCACATCCATTTTTTATGCCCTTAAACATCAGTGAAGGTCATAAAAGAAAAGTTTTAAAAAAATATAAATCTTTTCAAAACAATCAGATCATTTCTCTGTACAGTTCTGGAGAAAACTGCCAAAGTACTTGCCCTTTGTTTGAGAAGTTTATATTACCATAATACTAGAAATGTTGTTTCCTGGTTGCATATTAACAAAATATTTGCATATTTCAGTAAGAACAGCTGATTCTGGTATTTGAAAAAAAAAAATTCTGCTACTGATTGCTTTTAAAACTGATGGAGCTTTAAAAGTCATGATAGTACATGTACAAACATTTTTGAAGGCCAATATCCAACTGATTAGATCTCTGAAAAACTAATTAGCTAATTTTCTTGAAACTCCACAGCAAATTGAAGTATTATACAAATCTTAAATCTGAAAAGTTGGAGAAGGTTTCATTTATTAAAAAAGGCCAAATTATTAACACTTAACAGAGCTTGTTAATTATTTCGGTACAGCAGAACAGTCGTACCCTTTAATTAATTATATAAAACAGTCAGCCTTTTAAAATAAGTCAATATAAACTTAGAGTATCTGAGTTGATTCTAATCCCAGGCTCCCTTATTTGAAATTAGTGCAACACTGCTCTTTTACTGGAGTGAATTGTGCTTCAAACTTACAAAAATAATAAAAAGATGGGAGTTCAGGATGCTAATAGAGCTTCTTACATCTGAATTTCATAGTGCAAGAAGAGCAGCTACTGACATTTGCGGTGTATGTCTTCAAAACAAGCACAGCCTGCTTTGAAATCAAAAAACCATAAGTTAAATGTTGTGTGTTAAATGTCTGAGTTTTGTATGTCCAGGGACTGATGGCTTGTATTGTTGTTGCTTTTTAAGTGCAAGTTACCCTGATACAGAAGGAAAGTAGAAACTGTTTGAGTTCTTCCATCCTAGCACTGTAGTGTCCAATCATGAACCAGAATCTCCAGGTTCACCCTAGAAAATTAAAATAGTGAAAAACAGTATTGCAAGGGACAGAGAACTTTTTAAAATTATTCGCCCAAATGAGCAAGTTCACTTGCAAGATTTAAATATAGAAAAATATTTTTCCTGTAGTTTGACAAAAATACAAAGAAAATTTTACGGGGATATTCATTGATCTCTTCTTTAGTTTCCCCCATCAGGAATTTGGTCTCATTAGGCTCAGGCAGTAAAAAGCTCCTTGGAGTAATTTATTCATTTTACATAAATTTTGTTGATTTTTGCTTTTACTGTCTCAGAAATGGCTCCTGTTTGTCACATAGTCCCTTTTAACAACACTTATTTAAAGGGATTTTTGTAGGGTTTTTTTTTTCTGGAAGGACTTGTCAATGCATTTTAAAACATGCTCAATTTTTCTCTTTTATTTTGGTTTTCTCTCTAGTTGCTGGTGAGAAAAACTAGTATGAAAAGTTTATAGTAAAATCCAACAAAATCAGAAACCCCACCTTGCCCAGCATAAAAATAGCAGTAACATATTTAAGGAAACATCTCTCAGGGGAAGCAGAATGAAATACCTTCCTTCTAAAACATCATTTTGCTTGTACAAGGGCCAATCTGTTTCATTTGTTGATGTTCACGTTAGGATCCATTTGATTTATCTTTGCTTTGGAGGAAAAAAAAAATCCAATGTATTATTAATGCCTCATTGTGTATGAGAAATGAGTATATGAGTCAATATTGCTTCAGTGCTGTGCATTATTAAGAATAAGTTAAAGTAGGTCAGCACAGCACATGAGGCTAAATAGACTAATAATGCATCCTACGGTAGACATTCATCTACCACGGAGTCATGTGTTATGTGCTGGCACCAACACAAGATAAGCATTTTGATTTGTGGATTTTCCAGATCACATTTGTCCTGCAAAAAAAAAAAAAAAAAAAATAAA
>VXAC01003221.1:49404-91535 GCA_013399225.1 Rhipidura dahli | reverse complement strand
AAAAAAACCAAACAAAACAAACAAAACAGCTTCTCCAGTTTCTCCAAAATTTGCCCTCACTTTTACTAGAGCGACATGTCTGGGAGTGTTTTTGCTCAGAATTTAGGGGTTTGCTGGGGAGTTTTATTGGTTTGATTTTTCGAAAGCAAAATCAAGTAAAGATATATAAAACAAAGGAGATGAGGGGATAAAAAGAGTTCAAAATTTAAAATTACCTTCAAGTATTTATGAGTTAATCACAGAAATTTTGTAGTAGCTCCTCAGTGTAGGCATATGAAACAGAGTAAAATCTATTATGAAAATAATAATTGTTTTTTCCTCAAATTAAAAGATGTGCTGAAAGAAAGCTGCAGAGCATAAAACAGGGAAGAGTTGCAAAGTGAATGTGCTTGGCTAGCTGATACTGCATTTTAAGCACTGATCAGTCAAAAAATGTTTTTCTAAATTGTCATCAGCACTCATTCAGGGAAATTCTTCTTCAGAAAGTATTGGAAAATAATAATGTGACATTCCATTGCTATTAAGTCTCAAAGTTTGCAGACCACATCTGTTCAGGTTACAAGTTAAAACTATGCTATCATGCTCAGGTTTTTGTTTTCTTTCTTGAGTATCATTCATCATCAATACGAGAGATATTACAATTGAAAATTATCCTACAGTTCCGTTCCTGTTCCCTGAGCCAAAAGCTGAGTTGTCTCCCTAGAGCTAACAGTACTAAAATGCAGTTAAAATGATCAAGTATGAGTCAAATACACAAAGAGAAAGGTTTATTAAGCAAGGAGGTGCCAGCCTTTGATAGACTTAAATTTTAAGCAGCGTGCTTCACTCTCTACTGGCTGCGTTATAAAACCAAAAGGGAATATCTCCTCTTTTGTTGGATTTGAGAGGATAAATTTAGAGCCATTAAAGGTAAATTTTAAGACTATTGCCTCTATGTTTTCCCAAGCACCAAATGATCCCTGAACTCTGCTCATTTCCATAGCCCAAAAGCTGGGGATACCCAGTGGAGGAGTGACCACTGAGCTGCTCCTGACCAACACACAGCCAAGCAGAGTTCCGAGGCTGAGGGCTGTGTCCTGGCTTCCTTTGCCTGCTGGAGGGATGTCACTCTGTCCAAACTGCTGCTGACACTGATTCTGGGTGTTTCACCTGGACACTTGCTGAAAACTTGCTCCTCCCCCTCATCGTGTCAGAGGGAGTTGTGGAACCACCACTGCTTCTGCTGCACCCACTGCTTCAGCTCAGCCACATATGGGGCTGACATTTGAAGCAAAAAAAAAAAAGTCCATAAAAATTGATTTCATCCATAAAAACGATGGAATTATGTATTTAACCTGTCTCTTAAGTGTCTTTAGTGTCTAAATATCTTCTGCCAATAGCTGCCTGTCATCTGATTTCGTTGTCTCATTAACCAGTCTTGTAAAAAGCTCAATACAGGTAATGGAAGCAAGAAGTGATATCAAGATATCATGTTATGATTGTTTTCTGGCCCCAAAATCAAGTTAATAAAGAGGAATGTGCCAAAAGAATTGGGCACTCCCTGGTAGAGAAAAACACGGGATGAACCTGGTGCACTTTTTCAGCAGAACATATTCTTGCATAAGTATTTAATGATTCATGTATATTGCTTAAAGATGAGCTACATACAAGAGAAAAACAAGAAATCATGTGAGATTTTCTCCTGCTTTGTTTGTTATAATATATGAGCAAATAATGATGCATGTTGTTAAATATATAATTTTAGTTTTGATTTTGTCCTTATTTTTAAAATATGCAAATAGCAGATGGCTGGTAGAGAATAAAAAGAAATAATATAATCCAACTCAAGAAAGTGAAGGATAAAGACTTTAATGTTTTAAAGGACATTTCTTAGTATTCTACTACCTACTAAACACTTGAACATCTTTGTTATATATTTATAACAAATCCCATGTTCGATGATTGAATTAAAGGGCTCCAAAAGCACTGCAGAAAAGACATGCTAAAGCCCATCAACCTCCAGGAAAAAAACAATCCTAGTGTTTTGAGCATTTCTTCAGTTAAAAAAATAAGCAGAAAATTCTTATATTAAAAAAATCTAAAATCAATCTTACTAAATTGTTCCTGAAAGTTCCTCTTTCTTAATAAAAACAAGGACAGCATAAAGAACGATATATAGAAAGTCCTATAGTGAGTTAACCTAATTATGTACAACAAAAATAAGGTAAGCATTTTAAATTTTCCCTGAAATACCAGTTGACTTGTATGCATTATTTTACAAAGCACTTATTTAATCATTTGGGTAAACTTTGCAAAACTATTTCAGCATGTTTGGGTTTTCATTTTAATATACAAAGAAGAATTGCCCCTTTTGAGTATGTCTTGAGAACACATTATTATAAAACAGCTTGGAGAATACGGGAGATTGCTTATCTTGCTATATTTTATAGGACAATCTTAAACTGTAGGCTCTGGTTTTGCAGTAAGAAAAACAGATCTCCTGCCATCATGTGGAATGTAGCAGTATCTCCTTTTTGAAATGATCTGATATTTGAATACCACGATAGCAAATACATGGTGATGGCAACATTATTTTGTATCTCATTTGAAAACTGAACCATGATTACAGACCTTGAGCATTTTGGTGAGTATTGTCCAACATCATCTTCAGTGAAAATCCCTGTGTGCTGGGGAAGCTCTGCCTATGAGCTCTGGTAAAAAGGATCCATTTCTTTTAATTCCTTGTGTCAGGAATGTTAAGATACACAACAGATTTAAAGCTCTTCCTCACAGGCTTGTGTCTGTATTACATATCTCATTGCTTTCAGTGAAGTTATACAGGAGGTTTGGGTTATACTACATTCTCATTATCACTATCAGTGTGTTTGAAAATATGCCAGGCCTGATACTTATCTACTGGTGTCACTTATGCCATTTCCAGAGCAGAATGAAGCCAAACTTGCTTCTAGAATATCTTGATCAAATTCCAGAGCCCATATTAATGTAAAATGTGCATCTACATAAGTGCTGCCAGAGCCCCTGGACTTTTAAAGGAAATTCACCCCTTCTGGCTGTACAATTAAAGGCAGATGGACATGCCTGTCCAAAGGGAATGTAGGTCTTCAGTGTGGAGAGGTTGGTCTTGATGGGAAACAAGTCAAAAGTAGCATGTGTTGAGTTATCAGGTCAATCACAGAAGCCCAGGGTGGCTGAGGTTGGAGAGGACCTCTGGAAATATCCCATTCAGCTTCACACTCAGAGCAGGTTGCTGAGGTCTGTGTCCAGTCAGGTTTTGACTCTCTCCAAAGATGAAGACACCAGAACCACTGGATCCCTTTCAACTTCAATCTGGTTTTGTCCACATATGACCTTAATCTAATTTTTCATTTTTCTGCTGGTGTTGACCTTTCTCTAGGCTCATAGAGTTATTCCAAATTATGAAGGATTTCTCTACTTATTGTTCTACTCTGCTCATTCTTTATGCAAGAGAGCTTTCAGCTTAGTTTCACTTTTCAGCACTGGGATATACTTCTCCCAACTATTTATAATTTTATTCTTTCCCATCACTCTCTGTGGCACTCTCTCCTTTCCCGTTTGAGTAATTTTTCCTGTTTTACATGGTAGCGCCTCACTGACCCTTGTTTACAGCCTGATGATTTTCTGAGATGACTCAAAAGGATCTTCTTTGCTCAAGGTGAAGTTGATAAATGAATCCATCCAGAAACAGAAATTGTTGACAAAATGAGAATACTGGCTTCTAACTATCCTTCAGTTGTCACATCATACCCTTTGTTAAAGCTGCCACTTCAGAAAACAACAGCAAACCAACGTGCAGTGATATATTTTCCGCTGAATCAGGATGCACACTTGGGCACTGGAAAGCAGAAGACTCTTCAATCTGTGAACTCTCTTCACACAGAGCTGATCACTTCAGCCTTTCTGCTCTCCAGCCAGACTTTATGGAAGGCTCCCTGGGTAAGGATTTTGTCAGATAAAGTGATTATCAAAACGCATCCTGAAATGGCCAAAGCATGGGTTATCTCGTCTTTGAAAACCAGAAGCATCAGACTGCTGCTCAACAGAGTGGTTTTCAGTTTTCTAAGACCATGCTAAGGTGGAATCCTACCTCTTTGCTATAATCAAAGAAAACACACTCATTTTACAGAGTAATCAAGGAAATTTTCATTATTCTTACAAATATCAATCCATTTTAGACTGAAATCTGGAACAACATTGTAGAAATTATGATTACTCTCAGATAAAAGGGGAAAACTTTTTTAACTTTTACAGTAATTCCTATAACAAATCCAGATCCCAAAATAATTTGAATCTCCTCTGTTTTCTTCTCTTCCTTCAGAAAAGTTTTATTTCTCTTCATAATGACTGACATACCAGTCAGTTTTAATATAAAAATTTCAAACATTTCTAGGTAATGCTAATTGAAAATATAGGCAATCATTAAATAGAGTTTGTTCTTGAAATTATTTACTTTTTATTTTCTTGCCCTGGACAATTGCATTTGGCCAACTTGTCAAGGGTGAATATGAAATCCTTTAAAAAACAGTCAGTTTTGTCTAAGAAAAGTTGGAAAAAGATCTAATCCCTTATATATTTCCAGTAATGGTGTTTCCAGGGCATAAGCACTGAACTAAGAAGAAAGATATATTCAGCCACTGGAAAACTTGTCTAGCATTAGGTAGCCAAGAGATCTTGCACCTCACAGGCACCCCCTGACCCCATAAATTTCCAGATCTATTTTTCTATAATATTGCCTGTAGTCCAGGCTGTGGTTTGGAGATAATGTGCTTAAAGCAACATAAAAGTTTTTGAGATAAATATTTATTTGTCACAAATTGTATCAAATACCCTGCAATGACAATTTAACATTCAACCAACATCTGTGGGTGTGATGTGTTGTTTGCTGCTTTTGTGGCCCCTGTAAAGAATTTGTGAGTTCTTCATTCAGTGGTAACAATGAATTTGTAGCTGTTGTCTAAGGAGTTTTTAGCTGTGGGGCTTTATCTTTCTTCTCTGTAAAGTGGGATGATTCTCAGTCCACAGGATTGCTGTGAAGTCTAAATCAGTTGTTATTCTTGGCTTAGATTCCAGCCTGAGAGGTGTCCTTGAAGAAGTCTTTCTTTCTTTTTTTTTTTTGTATGTGTGCTGTCAGTGCTAAATATTATGCTAATTCTTAGGTCAGATCATGAAATTTTAGCCAGGCAAGATTTAAAGTGACCTAACTCCTGTGGTTGTGACTGAATATCAAAAATGAACTGTTATTTGGACTTGTTATTTACAGGGAGAAAAACAGTACATATTTTTGTGTGTGTTTCTTTAACAGAACCTTGTGAATTCTTATCTATTTTCATGTGTACACTTATTTATTTCAAACTGTTTATACAAGATAACTACAATGAATAAGAAAGGAAAAAAAATCTTGCATTTATTTAAATACACCAATGTGATACATTGGCTTTTTACAAATACAAACAATACAATGAATATGTAGCCTTCCTATTACAAGTTCAAGTGGAAAAGCGACACAAGACCAAATTAATCAGGTCTAAAATTCCTTCTGCAATCTCTTGCCAGACAAATGAGGTTCCTTATGGCCGATGTCAATGGTATTCTAAAGTTTTAAAATCAATAAACAGGCTGTAAAATTGCATCTGTAATCAGGATAAGGAACACAAACATTTACAGAGTAACATGCAGACATAACAAAATACTGCAACCGGCTAAAATAGAATGAGACACCCTGTTCAGACGCCATTATTTTTAAATCCATGTTTAATTTAGCATCTCAGCTGAGATAAAATACAGACAGAGCCATGTTAAATTGGTATTACCAACTGCCTGGAGATATCTCCAGATTAACCTACCTATCCACAGCCCATCTGTAGTAAAAAATAAATTAAAACTAAAAGACAGAATTCAGCCTGTTTAGCCTTTTTTTTTTTATTTTTATTTTTTTTAGTATTGTACATCATTGTCAAAACATTCAGAGATAAAGTTTAGCACTGGTTATTTAGAAAAGCTGCAGAACCAGTGCCAGGAAGTTCCCAGGTGAACATGTTTCTGGAAAGGTCTCTATGTCTTGCAGCAAGCTGTTGAGAGTGAAATGTTTTGGAGAGCTCTAACAGGTGTTTTGGGAACACAGTGTGACTTAACCTAGAGCTGCTGCTCTGTAACCTGGCCAGTTTGCTCACACATCCTGTAAGGTAAGACTGATTTTGCCAGAGCTTGTGGGAATAACCCACAGCAGTGTGAGTTTAAAAAAAACCAACCTTACAAGTACAACAAAATTATATATGGGTCAGGGAAGGGAGATAAAGAAAAGAAGTGGAATGGGAAAAAGGGAATGAGGAATGAGGTGGGTGATCAGGTTATATGGGACAAAGCAATAAGGGTGAACAATAGGTACTTCTCTGTGAAACTGAGCTGTCAGACTAAGAATTGGGGGAAAAGTGACACTTTGAGGTACACAGTCATTTTTTAGAGAAACATCTACCTTTTGTTGCTGATATCTTGAGGACAGATTTCCTCATAAGAGTGATGTGAAGATAAATACATTCAAAAACATGCAGTGCTCAAATAATCCGTGGCATACTTGCCTACCATAAAAAAATTATTAATACAGGACAAATGAAATGAAGTTTGATGATGTGCCTGTACCTGAATAACCCTAAGGGTGCAATAATCAAAAGCCAAGTGAAGGAAACAATGATGTCAATCTCATGAATTCTTGGAACAGGATTCTGGTTTCTTTTACATTAATGGTTGACAAGATTGCCATCAAGAGCTGTGTGTAAGGTATATCTACACTTTAGTTGCAAGTAGAGGGTTGAGATACCTGTGTTAGATTTAAGCAAGCACTGACCTAACCACTTCAACATACAACTCTAAGCAAGGTACCACCAAGATGAAAAATTGTGGAAACAATTTTACTTCTGTAGGAAAAGCTCCAAATGAAATATGGCTCCTCAATAATAGCTTACTTCTTTTAAGGATCATTCTCTGGTACAGGTTGTTTCCAAATCTATTTTAGCCCCAGTTATGAGTAATAGACTGTGTAAGATAAAGGGAGGGAAAGGTGATCAGCTGAGTAAGAGGGAGAGAGAAAAGGAGTATAAGGCACAAGATGTATTTCAGGAATGAGCTATGAAAGCTATTTTTAAAGTTATCAGGGAATAGAGCCTGAAGGGAATATAGCAGCCATTTCAGGACACAGCTCTTCTTTTGTTGTAACTATTAGAAAATGCCCATTTAGGGGTTAATGACACATTTGGCTGGGTGAGCGAAGAGCGTGGAAAGGACGTGACATGAGGGAGAGAAGGTGAAAATCTGAGAATGGCCTGGATTTACCCCAATTACTCTGAACTGTTCATTTATGCTTCTTTTTCTTCTGGGTTCCTTCTGTTGTTACCAGAGTTTTCTGTAGGAAGAGTGATTCAGAAGTTAAAAAGCTTGGTCTAATTTCTCTGCAAACTCTGCTGTGACTTGACAACCTCCAAAAGTCCCTTCTAGCCTAAGTGTCTGTGTGGTCCCATGATCCTTGAAACCACAATCTGGATGTAGCCACTCTCTCCACTGATTTGAAAGCTAAGGAGGAATATCTTCCTGCAGATGCTACTCATAAATTCCAGCATATGAGAGAATCTGGGCCAGGAGAAATTAATATTTTCAGAATGAGTGACAAAGAAAAGTGGTTGATTGCACATAGGTGGAGTCCTCAGGAAAGCACTGTCACTCTAGAATGCAAGATATCCAATTACCCTAAAAGTATATAGGATGTGATTTTCTTTGGGTAGAAATGCCTTCTAGAAACTAAAATTAATCTCAGTTGGAAACACTTCGAAAAGATATTTGAGCTCTCCTTGCTTTTTTACAGAAAACCCTTGGTATCCATTTCATTTTATAGGAGTTACTTCAGTGCAGATAACAAATATTAGCCAGGACATGTCAGTGCTAATCCAGCTTTAAGACAAGATGAAATCACATTATTTGCTAATTATATTAGTCAGATGCACGCTGGCTTTTTTTGAAACTAAAATTCAAAATTTCCCATGAAATGAGGCAGGAAAATATTTATTTTTGAAAATGTCATTGGAAATTGTTATTCAGGAATTTCACACTGGGTAAGAATTAAAGTTTCCTACAAGGTCTTTATCTTGTTTAGTATAACTAGTGACTAATAAAACTTATCTTGTTTAATAATGGATGAACTAATTATCCCTATACATGTTTAATCCTTTTTAAAACCTGCTAAGCTCTTGGACTTGCAGCTATCATGTGGCAATCAGTTCCACAGGTCAATTATCTATTGTGAAAAAATGTCTTCCCCTTTATCCTCTCTCAATGTCTTGCCATCCCATTCCATAGGATGCTTCATTATTCTTGTAATATGAAACGGGGTAATTGGAAACAACCAATTTTATGATCTCTATCACATCCCTCAGGTTTGTTTATCTTCTTTTTTTCCTGGTCTATTTTTCATTATGAGCAATTTTTGGTGTCTCAAACTTTTCTACTCTCCATTGCCAAGCCCTTGATTTCCTCTTTTTTGATGGTGACAGTAAGTTAGGCTCAGATTTCTACCATTTTCCTCATCATTTTATTGATAATCACGTAAACTGTAATGCTGAACATGTCACTGTCATTGGCTAGTCTTATAAATGTTGCAGCAGTTATAATTGATGGTTTTACTCACTGCCCTAGGTTGCTTAGCCCATGCAGCAATTGTTATTAATAAATCACTGCGTGTCTATGATTACGACATTGGGGAGTTGTTGTTATTATTTCCTTTTTCTAATTAAAAGTAAATAATTCAGGTAGTGATGTGTTATCCACATGAGATGCAGAAAGACTAGAACTTTGCTCATGGCTGCAGTGTCTGATTCTGGCTGCTGGCTGGGTATGAAGCTGCAAAGGGAGTCTGTGCTCTCCTTGGGCAAACTCATGGAATAAGGCATGCAACTCCTAAAATTAGTTTAACAAACCTAGTGCTTCATGCTGAGCATATCTGTTAGATATGGGATTAGAAACCAAATTTTTCCCTTTCTGACTGTGTCTGGAGTTGTGATGTCTTCCAAAAGCACAATGAGTATTTAATTAAACTGGAACAGATTTACTGGAAGAGATTGTGAGACCCACAATCTCCTGGACTATCTTGTGGTGGTTAGGGTATTCTCCTGGGAGGTAGAGAAATAGAAATGTGGTTTCAAACCCCCTCAGGAGAAACTTGCACCTGGGACTGCCCTGTTCCAGGTGAAGCCATGAGACTTTTGAATATAAAGGAGTCAGCGAGAGGGTTATAAATCTCCTTTTCTTGGATGTGTTTCTCTGTGCTCTGAGAATGTGTTTCTGGCTTAGGTCCTGTGAGCCAGATAGGCAGGGAAACCACCTCGTTTGCAAATCCAGTCCATGGTGGAATGAGAATAGGTGTGGAACACCTTGGCAACATGAGCCTGTTGCAGAAGAGGGTTTTACTGGAAGAATGGTGGCTGTGGTAACTCTTTTGGTCTGGAGATATAGTGTGAGGTGAGGTTTGTGAACAGTCAGTGCCTTTATTTAGACCAAGTAATATCACTGGAAAAAACAGATAGGTGTTTTAGACAAATGAGCCCCAAACATTTTTTTTTTTTCAGTCTTGCAATAAACTCAGAAATATTTAGTGTAAACAAAAAAGTATGGTATTCTATGTTAGTCTAACTTTGATAACTTTTTTTATGTGATCTAGTTTAAAGGAAAGACAGAAACTTATGGAAACCCATGTTTCTACAGGATCAGGCAAAAATAGCTATTTTGAGGGTCTAAACTTGACATTTGGCTCCTGCAAAATTTTTCAAGAGCTGTGGCTTTGACTTTTTAACACTGTTTTTCAGCAAAAGCATTACAGGGAGCTGGTAGCTGTAGCAGTAAAACACATTAATCAGTGCTGTTCAGAGTTCCCATCCTCCACGAGAGGAGCATTAGGGACAGCACAGGGAAGGTTAGAAGCAGATGGTGAGTAAACTGTTAAGAGTCCAACTTCATTAGCATTGCTTTGATAGATTAATGGTGCCCTGAAATCCTGCCAGGTAGGCGTTTGCCAAAGGTGCCATCTGCATGGAAAAGCATACACATCAAGAAATTCAGCAAGGAAAAAAAAGAAAAGGAAAAAAAACCCACCCCACAACTAACTCCATCAGTTACACCCCAAGTTATTTCCACCCACAATGTGCTGATGGATAACTAAAAAGACATTAGTAATTATAAAAATTATAAAATAATTATAAAAATGTTGAATTACATTAAAAAATAAAAATTATACCAGAATGTCATGCTCTGTACTTTCAGGCAGTGGGTCTTTTCAATTAATACAATAATATCTTCTATTATCATTATTATATTGTCAACAACACCAGCATCATTGTATGTATTATTTTTACCATTATTTGCAATGTGGACACACCTTGAAGGCCAATTGCTGTATGATTTTCATTTCAGTGGTAAGAGGTAAACCCTGCCCCAGAGAGTTGAGCAGAGCATTTTTCAATTCCATTCCAGATTAAATAGAAACTCTTTCTATTTAGTTCCCATTCAAGCCAATACCTGTTTCATAATCAGTTTGTTAACTCTGAATGAGTTTGACATGTTTCACAATCAAAAAGTAAAACATATAGAAAGAGGAGAGTTTCAGGGGGTAGGAAAAGCTGGCCAGGATTTCAGGTGGGAGACCAAGGTAGAAACTTCATCTCTCCTGACAGATACTTTGCATTTTTGTATAAGAAGCTTTTTTCTTAGCTCCTTGTAGCTGTGTGAGGGTGCCTGAAAATTTGGTGCTGCACTGGATTAGGGGCATGAGTGCCCCCAATGCCTTAGGGGTCAAATAAGAGATGTCATTTAGAAGACCTAAATATCTCACAATCCTCCTTTCCTCCTTATTCACTTCACCTGCAAGTAAATCTGTTCCTAAACATGATTCATTTCTGTATAACAAGATACAACAGTGAGATTATTTCAGGAACCTCATCAGGCTTGCTGGGTTTCAGTGCATTGCCTCTGATAACAAGAATCAAAGATCCAGCCTCTTCCCACTGGAGCCAATTTGCTGAGCTCTCACCTGCAGCATGATCAAAAAGCCTGTGGGCTACATCAACCTCACCTAAGGTCTACAAACCTTCCCAGCCTTGTGGTGTAGAAACAAGGATGGCAGCTGTATGGACTGGTATCTTGTGTGGAAAAGATGGGGAAAGAAGAGGGACAGGAAAGCATCAGTGGGGCATTTTTAAGTAACAGAAACCAGCCCAGGTGAAGAATATCTTGACTCCAGGCTCCCTCACCCAAATTAGGTGTCTCCACTCAGGTTTCTGTATCAGTTGGTATTTAAACTCCTATTTTTTCCATATAAGAGAGATTCAACTGACCAAATGTGTGTGTCCACCTTCCTAATACTGGGCTTTTTCTGGCATTGGCAATACCCTGGGGTACCAGGAAGGGTCAGAGAGGCCCTGAGGGTCTCCTATAAATCCCAAGTAAAATATGTAAGGCCTACAGACATCTATCACACATGCCATAGTTTCTCAAATGGCACTAAATATCTGTGTGGGCAACTGAGTCAAATCTATATTTGTAATTATACCTCTAAATTTAACTGTCTGAACCTAAAGCTGAATAGCATCAGCCTTGTGCTGAACTGGTCTTCAGAAGAAGATTTTGCAGGAAAAAAACCAAAATCAAACTTTACTTAAATAGTACACTTCAGTCAGGCAGGTTGCACTCAAGGTGAAATGTTGCCCCAGATTCCTGACTTTTGGTCCAAACAGGTTGTCAGAGTATGCCAACCTTGTATGAAGTGCTGGGGAGTTGAGCACAAACCCAACCTACATTCCAGTAGCAGCAAAGCAAAATTTTAATCAGTGATGGCAACAGACAGAAGGAGTAGATGGAAAGGGAGATACCAGAAAAGGAGGGTGGTAATATTGATGACATATAATTATGTGCCATATTAGCAAAGGCTGGGCAGGTGGGGCGGTATCCATTACAAATGTTGGCTGTGTTTAACATGTTGGTGAAGTCTGAGGCACTTGCACAATGTTGACCGTGACTTCAAGTCAGTTCAAACCAAGCTCAGTTGCGTTCAAGGTTTAGCTCTCGATTCTCCACCTTCCTCAAGAATGTTCTCAGATCTCACCAGCCTCAAACCTAGCTAAATCCGTGTAATAATCACAGTTAGCTGGCATGATGCTGCATACAGCTTTTCATGAGTCCTGGTGAGACTATCCATGGAGTCAGCCAGACTTACAAAAGATTTCCCAGGAAAGAAAACACACAGAATGTCCAAAGTTCATGTTAATGTTGATTCACGGCATATTGATTTTCCAAGGAAGCAATAAATCTCCTGTGGATGTAATATTTATTCTGACCTATCCTTAAGAACCATGAAAAAGAATTGAATGGAATTAACTATACTCCATTACAGTAATCTTTCAGCAATGTTTTTGCCTTCATGCTAAATTAACAATGTCTGCAATGTTTTTCAATTTATTTTCAATATGGGCTAGCCTAGACTAAGTCTAGATTTGCAATTTACATACTCCATTGTTTGGCTAAAGAAAGCTAGTTTAGTTATTCTTATGTTTTAACCTGTTAAGGTTCTTTTTACTTTTAGAATACTGTATGTGCTCAATTCAGTTTGCTAGCAGACTCCCAAAATCTTATTGATATTTTGATGGTTCATTAAACATTAGAGACAATGTAGAACTGAGAACAAGATGTTATACTGGTGTTCTGTATAATACAGACTATTAGGTTTTCCTTGGCTGTTTTTATACTGAGTCTCATAATTATGATAACAGTAAGGAATCTCAGTCTTCTGAGGTCTAAAACCCAGGGAAGGGACAAGGGAGGACTTGGACTTACAGATGAGGGAGTAGGATTTGAAACTCTTTCAGTGGATCTTGTTCATATTTGCCCATGTGTCTTTTTATTGGGTTTTTTTTTTTTTTGCCCCTGTGTTTTTTTTTTTTTTTTTTTTTTTTTTTAACGTTCAGATCCACAGCTGCTCTGGGCAACCTGTGCCAGTGCCTCACCACCCTCACAGGGAAGAATTCCTCTCTATCTGTCCTAAGTCAAGATATTGTCATTTGTGAGTCAAGATTGTGAACCCTAAAAATGCTTGCAGACTTTCAGAAAGAAGTAGTTGTTTGGATAAAATGTTCCCCGATCTGTAGGACCCTGGTAAAAGAAGACACACCAGAAGAACACCAGAGAAATGAAATTGTCTGCATCAGTTTGAAGGCTTATTCTGGCTCACTAACTACCTATTTATTTTCCACTGGTATTTTTATACATTTAAAAGGATGCCAAAATACTGATGCATATCAGATTATGTGATATGATGTCCCTCAGATAGCATATGCACTGTACTGCTTTATGTTTCAGTAACTACTAGAGGTTTCCCAGATTATCATTTATTCAGGATTTTCAGTATCCAACAGAGATTCTTTTATACCTCTTGAATTAAGGAGACAGCTTCATTTTTTATTATTTTTTTTTAATTACTTGAGGGTTCATCTTTCTGCTTCTTCATTTCTCTCTGGTTTTGATGAGAATAGTTTCTGTACCTCCACCTCTCATTTATTTTCAATTTCTGAAGCCCAAGTTAGAGTGCCCACACCCAAACAACAGTGACTAAGACTTTGAAATAACATGAGGCATCTTTAACTTATTCTCCAAATGTGTAGCAATGAGTGAGGTGCAGCCTGAAGAAATTGGGTGAGACAATTTCCCAAGTAATGAATTAATAAATGTTGCAACGCTTGTTAGTGCCAGCCAAAATCTCAACTTGGCATGCTAGAACGTGATCAGAGCTCTCCTTGCAGCCACCTTTGCTTTGCTGGACAAGGTTCTCCTATTGTATTCAACTAATGCTAAAAAAGGAGAATTTTGTATCTAAAGTTTAAAATAAATACTGAGGAGGAAATTCACTGAGCAATAACTGGAATAATGTACCAGGATTTAACTGAGGCTGAGGTGTGTGCCTGTTTCCAAGAAGAGCAAGACTCCAAGTCAGTCCTACTCCAGCTGACATTGGAAACTACTTTACCATGTAACCATCACTAGAAACCATCATGTCAGTTTATCAGGAGTGATTTTTCAGCCTCCTGTAAGACAGAATAATATACAAGTCACGTGCATCTTTGCCTGATCTAATTTTGGCCATCTTAAATTTGGATATTTGATCTAAACTAGCTATCCAAAGTACCTTTACAGGGGAGAGAAATGAGAGAGAGGCACCTTGCTGGCTATCCAGATGGTGGCTTCAGCTGGGCTTGTCTTGGAGGTATCTCAAAGGACAAGGGACAATAACCAAATATTTTGACTAAACCCCTTGCACTGAGGTGACCAAAGGACAGCCAAATTGGTTAGAGGGATGGAGCACCTCTCCCATTGGGATTGTTCAGTCTGCAGAGCAGAAGGCTTCTGAGAGACCTGACAGGGGCCTTCCACCATCTGCCAGAAAAACGGAAAGAGAGTTTTTGCAAGGGCATGTAGTGACAGGACAAAGGGCAATGGCTTCAAACTGAGAGAGGGTAGGTTTAGATTAGCTGTTGGGAGAAAATTCTTAACTTTAAGAGTGATGGGACACTGGAGGAGGTTGTTGAGAGTACTTGTAGCTACCCCACAGTCAGAAATATTTAAGGCCAGGTTGGTTGGACCTCTGAGCAACCTGGTCTAGAGGAAGGTGTCCCTGGCCATGGCAGAGGGGTTGGAACAAGATGATCTTTAAGGGTCCTTCCAACACCAACCATTAGAAGTTTCTAAGATTCTAAGGTGTATCCATCATAAAGCTCTGAGATTCAATTTGCTTAGTTTTGAAGCTGAGCTTATGGAATCATAAAATCATAGCATAGAATCATAGAATGGTTTGGGTTGGAGGTTACCTTAAAAATCATCTTGTTCCAACCCCTTGCATTGGGCAGGGACACCTTTTCCTAGAGCAGGTTGCTCAAAGCTTGATCCAGCACTTCCAGGAAGGCATAGTTATGAAAAATCAGCTTTTGATAGCTTTTGATAGCAAACTGAATAGGGGTATTAAGAATTTTCCCCTTCACTTATTTTTTTATTTCATTCATTCAAAACAGACTGAAGTTTTTATAAAATCAAAAAACGAAATTNACTTTAAGAGTGATGGGACACTGGAGGAGGTTGTTGAGAGTACTTGTAGCTACCCCACAGTCAGAAATATTTAAGGCCAGGTTGGTTGGACCTCTGAGCAACCTGGTCTAGAGGAAGGTGTCCCTGGCCATGGCAGAGGGGTTGGAACAAGATGATCTTTAAGGTTCCTTCCAACACAAACCATTAGAAGTTTCTAAGATTCTAAGGTGTATCCATCATAAAGCTCTGAGATTCAATTTGCTTAGTTTTGAAGCTGAGCTTAGATAGAGTCTCATGGTGAGAATACCCAATGCCCTTCAGTGAAGCACAAACAAGCAGGTAAATGTGCCCTTCCAGGGAGCTTGGGGAAATATTTGAATAAAGAAATAAAGAAATGTCACTCACTCACTTGAGAAAATTCACCATTTTATGCAACTGAATATGTCTTCCAACAGAAGTTTGGACTTGATGATCTTGGGGGTCTTTTCCAAGCTTAATTATTCTATGATTCTATTTTTCTGAGACTGTGTGGCTTAGGCTGAGGGATTAATTTGTCCAGAGGATGGTTCAGGGTGGAATCTCTCAAGGTAGTTAAGAATATATTCATTGCTTTAGAGGGCCTGACCTTTCTAGAAGACCAGGGGCTTTTGGGAATGCCTCGTCCCCCGTCTGAGTTCATAGGATCCAAATTCTGCAAACTAAAATGTGAACCAGGATCTGCTGAGTTTCTAGTCAGGCTCTGGAAATCAAGGCCCAGGAGTTTGGGATTTTGACTTTTCATCTCCACTGTGAGACATAGGAACTTAAGCCTCTTTAGAAATCTATGTCTCTGGACTTGAGCCACCAAAGCACTGAGCTACACATATTTTTACAGGAGACCGTTGGCTTTCCCATGTTATTTGTGATTCATGTTAAGCATATGCTTAAGGGCCTTCCTGGCTTGGAGTCTGAAAAATATATCTCCTGAAGCCAAATTTTCAACAGCAGCCTGTCATGGGGGAGGGAAGGAGACTCCTGCTCTGACTATCCAACTTCATCCCATCATATTTGTTATCAAAGGCCTTCTCACTTGCAAAACAAAACACACAATAGTCAGGAACAGGGGCCCTTGACATGCCTGGTATTTTATCTTCTCTATCTTTAAGGAAGGGATATTAGTCCTCACTTCTCAACCTCAGATGGTTGTTGTGAAGATTAATTAGTTAATGCTTTTACAGCACAGAAAATGTAAAGTGCTACTATATAAAAGTATTATTAAGTGCCTGCAGGGTCTTGCTGTCTAATGTGGCTGAATGGGAGAGGCTCTGAACCATGGAGATTAGGCAATTTTGAATAGTTCTTTTCAAATTGCATTTTTTTTAACTCTTTGTTGCTCTAATATCTTCTCAACAGGGTTTGGAAATATGTACCCTATTCATTGTATTTCTTTATTTTCTTTAACACTCACTTTTAAATAAACACAAGTCCTAGGTTTTTATCTGCATACATGGTTGTATTGGCTTAAATAAAGGTGTGATTTTACACCAATTTCATTAATCCTAATCCTTTTATTTTAATTTTAAATTAAGCTTATTCCAGTTCAGCATAAGCTGATTCAGAACAAGTTTACGATAAAGTGTGATAAGCCACTCTAAAACTGAAATTAGTGTGTCCACATAGGGATTTGCTCTAGTTTAAGGAAGGCTATGAATCTGAACCTAAGTTATTGTGGCATAAACTACAAAATGAATTTACAGGTTGCAAATGATTAAGCAGCACCTACTAAGGCACTTAACCCTGAGCTTAACCCTAACTCCAGAAAACTTAGTTTTAATCCAGAGATAACCTACCTGCAATTACCACCCTATTTAAAACAGGGTAAAAACATGCACATGTTAAATAATGACATCATGGAGTAGTTTTGGTTTGGAAGGAACCTTCAAGATCATTGTGTTCCAACCCTGCTGCCATGGGGAGGGACACCTTCCACTAGACCAGGTTGTTCAGAACCCCATCCAGCCTGTGAAGCAGTCAGGACTAGATATGGTTCCAATGAGAACAGGAGAAAGAAGGAAAATACTTAGGGAAGGACTATCCCACAGCTTGAACTGCAGTCCTCTACCTTGCAGGAATGCCAGAGACAATGGAGGGGAGTTAGCTACCATCCAGCTTGAATGCTGTCTGTCTTAACTGCTAACAAACTTCAAATTCACCCTTCTTGCTCAATCTTATCTGTGTGTCTGTGTGCAGCCTTGGCTGCCTCACATCCATGCAAACGTGTGCATGGACATGCTCTGGATTGCTGTTGTCCCAGTGAGTCACTCTTACCCTAATCAAAATTGTGGCCATCAACACTGCTTTTGTCTTAACACATGTAATTGCACAACTGGTAGACTGACAGGAGGTTGGTAGAAACTCAAATGTATGCAGGTGTGCTAACAGAAAGGGATGGAATGTGGCTTGTTCTTCTACAAGAGCAAGAAAAAATAAGTAAAGAAAAAGAGAAGTTAAAGGAACACAGAGGAAAAATTTAATAAAGAGAGAGAAAAATAATTATTTTTTCCTTGTGCCAATATTAGCTACAGACATACAATGGATAAAATTAGACAAAACACAGTGAAAATTCATTTTTGTCTCTAATTTTGGATAATATTGGGTCAAACTATCTGATATAACACTTCCAAGGAATCAAAATTAGATTGCATTTGAAAAATCTACATTTCCCAACAATATATATTTTTACTTCTCCTTAATGACTCAAAATTCTAGTTACCTGGTGTCTGTCAAGCCCTGATAAATATGATTAGCAAACTGAATAGGGGTATTAAGAATTTTCCCCTTCACTTAATTTTTTATTTCATTCATTCAAAACAGACTGAAGTTTTTATAAAATCAAAAAACTAAATTTAGGCTCTCAAAACCTTATTTAGAAACTTAAGTGAGAACCTTATTTAGCAAAGATCATAAGCACATGTTTAAATTGATCCTGATTCAGGAATGTGCTTAAGTATATGCTTTAATCTGATTAAATATATGTTTAATGTTAAACACATGTTGAAATGCTTTGCTGAATTGTGGCCTGATTTTCAAAAGTGTTAAGTACCTTGGGCATCTCATTAAGGTCAAGAAAAGCTGCATGTCTTCATGCTCTTACCCATCAAGGCATTTTCTTACGTGTTTAAATTCAGATTTAGGAGCCCAGCCATTTTTTTTTCAGTAAAATTTTGGACTCAGTTTTGCTGAAGATAAACACAGTAACATCTGGATTCATACCTTATCTGAACTATCTACCACTAATGAGTTTTCAAAGTTGGACTGAAGGACTGAAAATTTCAGCATAGCCTCAGTTTGTTTGATTTTCTTTTGTTTTTGTTTTTAAAATGTAATTTTTAGTGCTCTCTGTTTCCATTTGGAAAGGCTCTGCTCTTTCCAGTCCCAGCCAACACTGAGAAGTGAAAAGGTGTGTGAAAAGAACTATTACTACTAACATTATGAAGTGCTGACAGCATTCTTAGTTCAGTAAAAGACACGACTGAAGGCAGACCCTTCTTTGCACATCCTACTCATAGGTAGTCTGGATTAATTTCAAATTCCAGATGGCTTTTTGGGGTGGTTTCTATTTTATCTGAAACAGTTTTCCTTTTGCTAAGAAAAACAAAGAGATAATTTAGGCTTAGGAAGATTTTTTCATCCCCTACTCTAAGATTATAACAAATTAAAGGCCAGCCATGTTTTGGCTTCTAAAACTTCTAAAAGTCTGCTCAATCCTATTGCTCTTTTTGTCATTGTTCTTAAGAAGAAACACTGACTTTTAAAGAGCTTACTGCACTATATATATATAGGGTTTTGCATCATTTTTTTTCTTCACAAGGAACATTCCTATAACCTTCACTCACGTATTTTGCTTTACATCAATAGCAGCTTCCCTCTTGACTCAGAAAAGCTTTAGATCTAACCTAAAAGCCTTTCTGCAGCTGAGCCTTGCTAAGGGGAGGTAAATCTTAGCCTGTCCCCACCTGCTTATATTCACTGTTTTTTCCAGCCCCCTCCCTTGCTAAGAAGGTATTTCTCACTTCTGGCCTCCAACATGCACACAAAACGTGTCATCAGGGCAGCAGCTGCCTGATCAGGTTTTGTTAAAGTGCTCTGGAGGAGAAGCTCCTTCTTGCTTTTGAGCAGAGCTGGGAGGTGATGCAGCTGCACCACAGCACTGCTGCAGCTCTGCTTTTGTGTGAGACCAAACTACTGGTGAGCAATTCAGGCTCTGGTGTCACTGAAGGGTTTGTGATACCAACCTGAGCCCAGTTCTGGCTCAGCCTGTGCAGCAAGGCTCCCCTCAGCCCCACTCAGCCTGTCCCCACTGCAGCCTCACAGCCTCTACCTTTTTTTCTGTGTCCTTTGGTCTCTCTTTTAGAGGAGGAGACAAAGTGGGAGATATTCCTTCTTGCTTTCTGGCACAGGCAAGATTTTCTGCTGTTAGGTTAACTCTGGAACAAACCTGAGTTGTTATCAGAAGAGGGAGGGGGCAGTAGTCTTCTGAAGAGTTGGGGTGGAAAGTTATATAGGAGGACCTGCATACCATTGTGGAGCAGAAAAAAAATTCCAGAGGGAAGAAATTAGTCTTAATCACCTGTTGTGCAAAAGACTCCAAAAGGGAGTGACTTCTTCCAGGAAAAACTCCTGCCCTGATCAGATAGGAAACACAATTTACCCCTCTGTCCCTCCCTGCCCCCAAATAGAGGGGCTCCTTGTACAAAACATTTAACTGTGCTGTAATATGGGCCAACATTTTGATACGTTATCTTAATTAACAGAAATTTTAAATTATATTTCTCAAAGCTATCATGCGGTATTGTGGGCCACAAAAGGGATGGTAAAGTTTCAGAATGCAGGAATGTGATGACAAGAATTTGGGAGCAAACTGGTACTGATTGTTACTGTGTTCCTGCGTGGGCAAAACATGTGATGTGGCTGTAGTTCTTCAAGCAAGTTACTAAATCCTTCAGTTTAGTCTCACATTGCATTAACTACCCAAAACCTATCTTGCCTAGTTGTCCAGGCTCCCTCTACAGATAATGAAGAGAAATCCATTAGGTGATTCATCCCAGAATCATGATGTTATTGACTCATTTAATGCATGACATCCATCTACACACATTTGGACTATAGAGGGAATTTAGACAGCTATCTTATATTAAACATTATATTTTAGATGCCTAATATGAAATTAAGCCATCCCAAAACCTTTATCAAGAATGCTTGACTATCAGATCAGCAGAAGAATTGCTTTGGTACCTTTACTCCACCTCAACTGAATCACAAGCTTGTTTCCTTATCGGGAATTGTTTTGTGTGTTCCAGATTAATGATAATCATGATAATTCTTTAGGGAGATTAAGTAATCCTCACAGTCACCATGTAATAGGTAAATACAGATATCACTGGTTTACAGATGAGGAAATAGTCAGTGAGAGTTTAAGTGACTTGTTCTATCTAATTTAATCTTGTTTGAGTTAATCTAATCTATGTTTTATAAATAAATCACACAATCAGTGTGATATGTAGGCAATAGACAGTCAAGAAAGTGCTGGAGACAGTACTCAGGAATTCCTAGCTCCCAGGCCTATCTTTGTCCCACAGAACTATTGCCTTAAGAACTAAGACATGGCAGGAAATAATCTAAGTTTCCATGAAGCATTTCTAGGTCATGTATTTTAATGCAGTTGAAGCTCTGGAAACACAGCCCTTCTCTTGCCTTCTCTGAAGAGATTGGGATAAGGGTTGCTGCTGCACAGAAGAGCTGGGAAATGGATGGGAGAACTGTGTAGTCAGTGTGATTTATCTGTTCCTTTGGAGTGTTATATGGGATAAGAGAAGACGTAAATCCCTTTGAGAACAATGTGATATAACTTTCATCTTAACTCTTTTCCTTAAGAGTTACAAGGATATTAAAATTAGTGAACGAAAAAATATTTCTTTGAATTATTTTAAGACTTTGACTTCTAAATTTTTTTTTTAGTGGATTTATTACTTTTATGACCAATTGTTTTTAACTAGGTAGTATTTACTCCTAGAAACTGAAATCTGTTTGTGAGATGGGCCTTTATGGACAGCGCCCTTACAAGGAAGCAGAAGCTCAGATCTATAACTCACTTCTGACTTGCATGAGAGAAAGGATGAGGTCCACTCTGCCTGAGTTGCTGCCTGCTGGAGCAAGAAGGATGAAGCTTCAATTTCCCTTCCTAGCTCAGATAAAGTGCAGATATGAACCAGCCTGGAATGAATGTTTAACCTTGGGAGCATTTGCTATCTCTGGGCAATCTCTGTTTTCTTTGGGTTTTTTAAGTGGTTGGTTAAAGTTGGTGGTTTTTCTGTGGAAATGGAAAAAGGTTTTGGAATCTTACAAAGACTGTGGAGGAGGGAACACTTGTTTTATTCAGTTTATTCAGCTGGGAACACAGATCTGATAGGGATATTTTGGAAGGGAACACATTACAGCAGAGTTGCAGGACTGCCTTCTGGGGGTTCCCCAAAACATTGGGTGCATTTGGAGTGTGAAATGCAGTTTTCAGTCTGTTGTGCCTGGAAACGATCTCCATTCTCAAATGAATGATTTCTTCCCTGTTCAGATTTTACTGAGGGTGCAGCCAGTGCGGCCTTCTCTGATTAGCTCTATCTCGGAAGTACGGGGCAATCACTTCTCCACAGAAACATGTTCTACTTCTTTCAAAGCCTCTGGTTAAATTTTTATCTAAGTCATCAGATTTAGCAATTTGTAACTGATCTAATCTCTCTGCAAAATCCTTGCTCACCGAAACTGTATCCAACAGCTCTTCACTGTAAACCTTGTTGTTCATATAAAAATAGAACCGCAAATTATGTCGGTGTCTTTTCTTTATTCTCTCTCTCTCTCTTTTTTTTTTCAACTTCTTATGACCTATCGCCCTTTCTTTTAACCTAAATCAAACAGATTTTCAGATTGGCTTAACAATAGAACTTTATGAATCATATCACCAATTGCCAGCTATCATACAGTGAAATAGCTAATAATGTATAATTAACATTATAGGCAAATAATGAATCACATCATCATTGCTGACTCTCTACCTCATTATTAAAAAGGTAGTTTTAAGTAATCACAAATACCTTTTTATTTTCTTTCCTCCTTCCCCCCAAAGTACTCTAAGAGGAAAAGGAAATTCCAGTTGTGTATGCAAGCTGTTATTTCTATCAAACAACATGATTCACCAAAATGATTGCAATAATCACTTACATGGGAAAAACCTAAGACAAGTAAATAGGTTAAGACTTTCTGTAACATCATATTTACTGTCAGCATGTGCTTTCAAACAAGCAGTTTGCTGAGACCAAGAATATCTATGTGAAGAAGGACTAAATAATTCAGTCAAAAAACAGTATTCATGTACCCTGCAATTTGGAAAATTATTAGAGATCACCTTGTTTAGCCTGGAGGAAAGGAGCTTCAGGGGGAACTTTCTTGCTCTCTACAACCACCTGATAGGAGGTTGTACACACATGGGGGTTGGGCTTTTCTCCCAAAAAAACAAGCTGTGAGACAAAATGAAATGGCCCCAAGTAGTGTCAGGGGAGGTTAAGATTGGATAATAGGAATAATCTCTTCACCAAAAGGGTGAACAGGGAAGCTTTTGAGTCTCCATCCCCAGAGGGATTTAAGACATGTAGATGCAACGCTTGGGGACATTGTGGGCTTGGCAATGCTCCACACTGGTAAAGGTACCAAAGGGTTAATAATTGGACTCTTAGAGGGCTTTTTCAACCTAATCAATTCTATGATTCCAAGATTCTCCAGGCTCCAGTATGCAGTAGCTGTTCTCTAAGAATTTAACAAAAATTGTCTTTGTCCAGGTTTAGTTCCTAATATTTTTTATATTAGGCAACATATTCCAACAGCCTGTTTCACATCTTATCTACCAAATGACCATATACTTTTTTGGCTTCTTTTCTATATTTTGTTCTTTTACCCCAGTGTTTTTTCAGTTTTGGACAATAATTCTACCCAGATCTCAGCATCAACAGGGTGATTTTTCAGTACATGTTTCACTAAAAATAGTGATGATACCGTGGAAATCCTCTGTTCTTGGTCTCCTCACACAGTTCACCTTTTGTTCCACCTGGATGAAAGTCACCAGAAGCTCTGCCAAAGCTATTAATACATTCCAAACTGGCATTTGAGGAGAACCATGTCAATAAAGCCCTACATAATACATGCACTAGGTCAGGTGAAGGGTGTCTGCCAAGCAGTTTCAGTGACCTGTTTGCATCATTCAATCTGATCAGTGGAGGAGCAACAACTCAAGGTAAGGATAAAGCTGCACAACATTCATTTTCACTGACCCTTAAGTGCAACCCAGGAACCCACCTTGTTAAGTCTATTTACACAGAAGTTGAACAGATATTTACATACAGAGAATCAGGGCTTTTTCACTCCTTTGTATGGTCTCAAGAATGACAATGAAGGTTCTTCACAATATGTGTCTTCCCAACATCCCTCACATTTGGAAATATACTTATCTTGCAAGTAGGTAGAGAATAAATCCCTTCTAGACAGAATCAAGGGTATTGAAATGAGGTTTTCTGCTTCAGTGGCAAATGTTTTTGATACCAAACTAACCTTCCCCCTATAAATTTTATTGTTTTTTTTCTCAAGTATTCTAATAAATGATAATGGGGACATTTTAAGGATTTTCAACAAATACATTTTTTTCAACAAACTCAATTTACATATATTTTATCAAAGAAAAGAAAATAAGCTGCTTTCAGGTACTTTTGTTATATTAATATTCTAAGATTTTTCTTTTTCATTTCTCCTCCATTTTACACTTCTTCCTTCTTTCCCTACCTTTATTTCTACTTCAGTAATGGGAAAAAAATCTAGAAATTTTGGATGAGACTTACTGAGTTAATCATCATAGTATCTTTTTTTTTTTTTTTAGTGGAAACACCTGCAGAAGGAAGATTGTCTGATTTAGCTCTTCCAAAGATGCCTATAGCTGTCCTTTGAATACAGAGTATGCCTATGGCAAGTGGTGTAAGTGTAAATACATGAAGTTAAATGATAGCAATACCACCCAGAAATGAAAACTTGAAATAAATTTGATATTCCCTTCTCCTTTGATACTTTCCCCCTGCCTCCTTTTGCAAGCCAGGATATAAATGGGCATAAAAAATGAGGGAAGAACTTGAAAAATCACTGGTATTCAGGTTGTTAAAGAAAACTTGAGAACAAACACTTTTGAAGATTTCCTTTAGCTACACATTTTAAGATCCTAATAGCAAAAAGAAACTCAAATATAAGCTGTCATAAAAACCACTCAGTGTGTAAATATAATTTCCACATCGTCCAGCAGAGGTGTGTACAACTGATTCCTGCACATTCACCAGCTAAAGGGGTCAAGAATGAGCAAGAAGCAAACTCATATTGATACTGAGTTTAAGAAGACTTGAACATATAAGACCCCCTTCCTACACGTTTCTATTGGCCATGTGGAAGACACAAAATATAAAGAAAATGGGAAACAGGATCCTGAGCTGGTGCTACGGCAGTTGGGCTGCCGAACTGAGAAGCAGCAGGTCTGGATTATGACCTCTGTTCCCAGGCTTGTTTATGTATTTTACATTAGGCAGTCACCGAATAAAACAAACCTGGGAGCTGTGCCAGGGGTTGTCCACACCCAAACAGTTGCAGAATTGGGACCTCGGTCTTTCCCACAGAAATGTTTGTCAGTTTTTCCATGAAAAAAAAAAAAAAAGTAGAATTTTCTCCTATAATGTCAGTCACGGGTTTTTTTTTTCCCTAACAGCATTTGAAGCAACATAAATAAGGGTGTTTATTTATGTTATTCTATGAATTATTTTCCCCATTGGTAACATTTTAGGTATTTTGTTGATACTGTTCCCGTTTCCTGGGCTATTTGATAGATATGTTGATATTAGTCTCATTTCCTGGGCTATTTGTCAGATATGTTTTTCCTCTTGAACTACAGAGTAATTTATTGCTTTATGGAATTATAACTTCCAAAACCCAAACTAACTCTAGTGACATTTTCCTTTAAGAGAGTCCTTCCACATGTTACCAAATTACATTTCAATTTGTCTCACTGAATTCAAATAACATTTCTGGTATTGGTCAATGTACAATTGAGTTGCCTGCTGGGAAAAAAAAAAATCAGGCTGGTATAAGTGTCAATTTTGAAGTAATAATTATAGTTTTATGCAGTAACGTATTTATTATATTATCAAATTAATACACCTTTTAGCATGTCAGGGTCTGTGGGTAATTACAGTTTAGCATTGTGGTAATAATTTGTATGATTTATGTTACCTATGGAGCAGAACTGAAAGCCAAAAAGCTGTCTGGCATAATTACTGTTAAGAGCTAAGATCAACAGATATCCCCAGCCAAAAGAACACAGCCCTAAGGGTAGCAGACTCAAACAAGGAGAAGTCACCTCAGGTATTTGCTTTGCAGCTTGCCTTTTCTCACCTGAGAGACGGCCCACCCACTATTCCAGGCTGCATTAACAAGAATTGGGTGCTTTTATGTTACTGCTTTCCACTGACCTTGAAGTCGTCATTTTAAAATGAGACACAGGAAAGTGGTAGAGAGGGACTCTTTACAAGACCTAACTCTTCTGAAATGTGGAGAAAAGGGTTTTCCATGAGATGAAAGTCAATGAATTATTGTGGTTTCTCTACTTTCCATTGATTTGGGCACAGAAAATAGATATTTTTTTTGTGTGCCTGTGTTCTTGCTTTTATTATTTTTTGTTCTAAGTGCAGTGCAAACAGAACAGAAATAGTCTTTACACAAAAAGTCTATGCAAAGCTAATTCCATACAGTTAAAATTTATTACAGTTAAAGCAGATTCATGAGTGACTTAGAAGCTTGACTAGAAATAGGTTGAAAATTGCCATGTGTTTCCCCCAGTTTCTGTGTATTTATGCAAATAAATGCATAGAAATGCAAAGAGTACCCTCATCTCCTTTCAAAGCTCAGACCTCCTCTGGCAAACACTTTGCATCTTTTTTTTCCCCCCTGAAATAATGTTTCCAGCATTTTTACAAAAATAGAAATATCTCCGGAACAATCTAAAAATCTTGCCACTAAAATCATGATCACACTGCCCAGTCAAAACCGTAAATGTGTCTTGCTTCCTTCTCCCCTTCCTCCTCATCATCACCATTCCAAATGGAAAATGAACATCTGGTATCGTATTCCGTGAAGGTTGCAGACTCAGACCTCAGATGATGAAGGTTATGAACAAAGGCCAAGATCCACAAAGCTATTTAAATACGTAATTCTAATTAATTTATATGTGCCTGATCCTGAAAACATTTATGTGTGTGCTCAACTTTCACCAGCCCTGTGATCTTCATGCAGTCAAAGACATTACTCACCTGCTGAAATAGAGGTCTGTGAACTGAGGTTCAGTTATGAAATATCAGATGGAGAAGGTCCTGCCAGCAAGTCCCTCATTCATTAAATTACAGAATGCCACAAACTGTGCCTCATTTTTGGGAGGAAGGAGTTGTTCTTTTCCTTCCTATTCTTGTGCCACTTTATTTCTGGAACTCTGTCCTACTAGAGGGAAAAGTAGCAGAAAAGCCCCAGGTACTCACTGATCCTGTTCTACATTTTCTGTGTCAACACCAGTTGGCTGTGAAGGGGCTGGAACCAAGCCTGAGAGGAGGATATAAGGGTGGAATTCATCTCACCCAATGTTATGTCTCAAAAACTTAAATGTCTAAATCTGAGCTAGACTCTCCTCAGAGTCAGCAGAGACATGTGGGCACCTCCAGGGAGTGACTCATCCAGTCTATCTCAGGCACCTATGATGGAACAAAGATGAATTACACTCTGGAAATGCCCATTTCTCCCCATGAAGGGAACTTGGAGTGACGAGCTCAGACTTAGTTGTTTAGTTTTAAGACGTCCAAGTTAGGGCAGATGAATTTTACCTCAAAGGCTTGGAGTGTTTTCCTGAAACTCAAACCAGCCTTTTGAAGCTCCCTCTTCATCCTTATAGAACACAGGTGTGCCAATATCCAATTTCTCATGTTTTTAATTCTATAGGAATAAAGTTATGTGTGTCTGTATGTGTACGTATATACTTAATGGCTACACTGTCAAGCTGACCTTCAGCAAATAATTAAAACACATTTTAATCCAGCTGCATAATGTTTCTGTTGGAAGGGACCCTGAGGAAGGTACTCTCCTCCCAGGAGGCAGATGGTGGATTTCTGCCCTCTGTGCCATCATTACACAACGAGTGGGAGCTTAAGTAGCTTTTAGGCCACCCTACAGCTTGATAAGGCTACTGCGTTGTATGGGGCTAATTAATACAAGACCTCCTTCACTTGGGCAACTGTTACGCCTTTATGTTTGTTTACATCCTGGAACTACCTCATCTGATGAAAGTCATTATCTATTGCCAATAGTTATGCAATGTCCCATGGCATGATCCTATTTCCAAGCTAGCTATTGAAGCTGTGAGGAGTGGAACTAGTTCTTCAATGTGTATTCACACGGCATAGATATCCATACTTTCAGATAAACCAGGGTGTTAGAGTTGTAAACAGTCTGATGACGCAGAAATTCTTCTGAACTCTGAAAGAATTAGAATGATTTATCTAATAGGCCCAATTATTGTAATTTCTTTCCATGATTGTTAAATATCTTTCCCATGTGTTTTCCTTACCTCAAAGATGCAGAAACTTGAGGGCAGGCTGAGGAATAATGCCAGCATGATGGAGAACATAAAATGAAGCAGCCAAGTCAGTGTAAGCCATTTCACAAACCCAATGCATGTGGATGACTCACGCAGAAACATGGAGCTGGTTGGTCAGGGCCCTTTTTAAAAACAAGCAAACAAAAAGTAGTCAGACACAGAATCCCATTGTGCTTTACCATGCTAATTTTTAATGAAACACATAATTATTTTGTTGCCAGTGATGTTGCCCAGGCATGAAGGACTTTGAGGTGGTCTCAAACCAGGTCAAAAACCCTGTTCCATGATAACTGAGCTCAGGTGCTCTTTCTAACACTCACTGTCTATTCTGGGAGATAGGATGAGTAACTTAACCTTATTTCCTCAAGTAATAATCAGAATGATATGTTTAATGGGAATAATAGTTGTCTCACCTGCCTGACAGGGAGAAGGTGCTGGGAGAATTAATTAGTTTGTGAAGCACTTTGAAGATAAGTGCTACGTTATTAATAAGTAAAACCCACTGCACTTAGATACAACTCGCAAATGATTGTATTATATTACAGTGCTTAGATAACACAAAGATAGTTGCCTTAGAAATACCAATAGATGATAGAGACAGTGAGAGATAGATAACCACCAGATTCCTCATGTTTTCTTTTTGTCTCACAATTTCTACCAGCTTAATGATATTTACGTCCTAAAAGATATTCCAATAATGGAAATTATTACCTGTATTTTAAAGATGTCACAGGAGAAACAAAAAGCAGTGGGGAATGGTGAGTAAATATGGCCCAAGATTGAAAATGAAATGACCTCTCCAGACCCTCTTCCAACCCTTTCTAATCTTTTAAAATAGTTGATTAAACCCAACTCAGATCATCCAGTACAGCTCTGCTCCCTAAGGTTGTCTGCCCTGAGTAGGAGTAGAGCTGGGGGGCTGAGTGAATTGTCTTCACCTAAGAGTGACATTGTGAAGGTGTGAAAACTGGCAAGGACTAGTCACATCTCAGGTATAATTAAGTAACTGAGTAAGGAAGTTTAGTAACTTCTGCATCAACCATGTGAGCCTGTGATGTGAATTAATACTCTGGCAGTGCGAGCTTTACATCTACTTTACATCTGGAAGACTGACAAAATCTGCTTGGAGGAAAATCAGTAAATATGTGAAAATAAGTGAGTTAATGTAGCTTAGCTACACTTAGCTTTGATTGTCCGGGATTGTCATTGGCCTGCAAAGAATAAAAGTAATAGGAACATTAAAATCTCAAAGGAGAAAGGTAAGAAAGCTGTTGATAGTGAAGGCTCCTTATTCTGCCCTGGTTCCCTGACTCTTGCTTGAGAATAAGGAAGTCCTTTAGCTGTAATATGGAAATTTTTGTCTCCATGTGGCACTACATTATCCTGCTGTCACTAAGAAGTGTCCATGCCACATTTACAATACCCCCATCTTTATGCTTAATCATGTTTCAGCTTTCCCATCAGGTCAACATCTCAAGGTGGAGAATCAAAGAATCATTCAAAAAGGAAGGAACTAAGGTTGGGAACCCCCCTACTGAGTCCAGCCGTGAACCCAGCACTGCCAGATGTACCACTAAACCATGTCTCTAAGTACCACATCTACATGTTTTGAAAACTTCTACTGATGGTGGTCCTACCAATACCCTGGGCAGCCTGTTCCAATGCCTGACCACCATTTCAGTGAAGGTATTTTTTATAACATCCAATCTAAACCTCCCTTGGCATGCCTTGAGGCCATTTCCTCTTGTCCTACCACTTGCTACCTGGAAGTAGAGACCAACCTGCACCTCACTACAACTTTCTTTCAGGAGAGGTAACTGGAGGACTTTATTGAGTTGATGAAGTTAACTTCCAGTTTCAGGTGTGATGTGAAGCTTCTGAATCCATCACAACCTTTTTTAATTTCTTAAAGAAAGAATTCTATATCTATCTATTTGCATACATACATATATATATCTGTAATCAATAGTGTGGAACTGCTAGGCCTGAAAAATTAGCATGATGCTGGAAACTGTGGGTACCCAGACCTGCATAGAGATGGTAGGGGCATCTTTCTAATCCTCTTGTTCCTAAAAATCTGGAGAGAAATGGGCTTTTCCTTGGCTGAGCAGTGCAGGACCTATGACACCACCTCAGCAGCACTGGCAGTGCTCAGGAGAGGGCGGTGCCATACCCAGACAATGGCCACTCTATTTTCTTTGAAAACAGGGAGCCTGGGGATCACAAAAATCAACTGAAAGCCATTTCTTTTCCATTCTCTGCTGAATATGAGGGTGTAGCTGCCATCAATGTTAATGAGTGATCACGTGCATCGGAAGAAGAACATCCTCTTTAGTGAAGGCAAGATAAAAGCCTTTTATAAATATGACCTACTGGTGAAAAAGGCATCCGTTCAGATCAAACCTGTGGGTTTATACTGATGGGTTAGATTTTTTTTTTTCTTAATACAATACATTTTGTTAAGAAGAAGGATTAAAGTATTTGCCAAAATGATTTGTGTTGACAAAATGGCTTAGTACATTTGGCAGATTTATTTTATGAAGCAGAATAAATTAAGGTGTCTCGTAAAAAATGTGGGTTATATCCAGTGAAACAATTTCAAGTATTTCAGAAACTCTATTTTTATTCACTTTGCAAACGTGCTTAGTTGAACTGCCAGTCACTGTTACATTTCCATTTCCAAGCAATTAATTAAAATCCCAAATCAGGTTTTTTCTTGATCATGCCAGCAGGAGTTGGTTGCCATGGTAATAGGACGATCAGTAGCATTTGGGAGGGAGGAGAGCGAGAAAAAACGTTCTGCATTTGGGCTTTTATTATTGAAACATAAGTGCAGGTCTGGAGGAGCGTGTTGGCTCATCTGTGCCAGCCTGTGGCCCCAATGGTGACGACTGGAAGTGAGAGAGGGTTCTTGGGATTACATTATTGTCAAGGATATCATTTGGTCCAATGTAGAAATCATTAGTGAAGCCTTTTCAGTCCTACAGTCTATAGGTTGCAACTGTGAAGGCAGCTGATCACAGAGAGTTTCAACAGTGGTAAGGAGGATTTTTCTATCTGTAATTGACCACATTTGCAGAGACCAATCACTTGTAATGGGTTTTCTCCCCCACAGGCCTGAAAACCTTTAGATTTGAAGCTCATTTTCAGACAATACACAAGATCCATGGTGGTTTATAAGAGCCATTGCATATATAGGTTTAAGAAAAGATTAATGGTGTATTTAGTGTGGCAAGGTTTTATGGGTTGGTGTCAGGGATAGGTGATTAGGAGGAGGAGAACGTATGGCAGACAGAGAAGGAGGAAAGGGGAAACAAGTTCTTCTCTGAAGCAAGCACAGAAAATGGTGTCCTTCCTGAAGGAGGGAACAGGTCCAGGATAGGGCTGAGTTTATTTGGGACACTTTCTTCAACCTGATCTAGTGTGTGGCACTCCTGCCCATGGCAGGGGGTTGGAACTAGACAGTCTTTAAGGTCTCTTCCAACCAAAGCCATGCTATGACCCTGTGTTATGATTCAGTGGGGGAACAGCCTGTGATTTAACAGCCATTTCTACCACATAAAACCAAACTTTCTTCCAGCAGTAAGAAATGTGCCACGCCCATCAGATGCAATCCAAAAAAACCCACTGAAGGTGGTAGAAATACTCCCATGGTTATCTTTGGGCTTGGGGTCAAGCATGCGTGTCCAGGGATGCACCTGGATCAGTAGACAGTTCATCTCTGAATGCTAGTCTCTTTTCTGACTTGGCTGGTAAGGTGCCAAGTGCATTCTACCCTTTGGTTTGATATATTTTATACTGACCACTTCATTAGAATTATTACCAATTCCTCTCTCAGGCCAGAGCCGGCTCTTGCCTCCAAAGTACCCCCAGGACTGCCCCTCCAGTGTGAATCATTTTGAAACAGTTCAGGGAATTTTGTTTCTCTTGCACCCTTGGTTAGTTGTGTCTGAGTTGAACAGCATGAGCACAGTGACCACAAGTGTTGGGTGAAAATGGCCTCTACCTTGTGCATCACCTGAGGAGAGGCACCAACCAGAAGCAAACAAACCAAATCCCACACTGGTTAGCACAGCCACACTATGGGGTGGGTGCTTGAGAGTCCTTTCCAGCCTTGAGGACATAGACATGGAAAAAAATACTTCATCAGACCTTGGTGTTGCCATTGTTCAGCTGCTGAGAGTGTGGCAAGGCAGGATAGTACCAGAGATTCCCTGGATCATTAATGCACAGGAACAAGGCACATCACATATGGTGCTTGTTAAGCCCCCCATGAAATCAGGAGATTGGTAACAGAATTGCAACATGCTTAGGGTTACAGGTCATATGCCAAATTTCATCCTTATGTATTAGCTGGGAATTAATCTTAAAATAATTAGGAAAGAATCCAGATATTAAAAAGGAAAGATTTTGAGAACATTAGGATTTCATGTCTTACTGCAATATGAAATTCCCATGAGAGAGAGAGTCTGAAAACACTGCCTGATGGCCTAATGCTTGTGCTAGAGAGGAGAGTGACTTTAATAAAGTTCTTTGACAAGGTCCTCACACAGCTGTCACTTCAGAAAAGCCTCACCTGACCCTGAGACTTGCTTGCCTTGTGCTTGTACTGTCTTTGTAGGGGCTCAGTGTGGCTGGGACCTGAAGGAGTTCAGATGGAGTTAAAGAGGCCAACAAGGGATTTATTGATTTGGATATATCAATTTGCACTAGTCCAAACAAGTTAGGTTCAGGGTCCCACAAACTCTAAGGGCAGAAGGGCAAAAGTTGAACTTTTGATCTTCTCTATAGTAGGATGTAGTATAATGTAATGATTCAGGGGGTTCTCTGGGGTCTCAACATGGTTGGATGGGATTTGAGAATGATTGCTTTCTTTGTCATTTCCACGCTGAAGTACTTCAGAAAACTTCCATTATATAAAAATAAATAATTATTATTATTATGTGCTGACCTCATTTTGTTGTTTTCCCTGGCATTTTGCTGACCTCAGACCCTCATCTCACATCCAGACACCTATATGTAGAAATCTAAAATTTGGGATCTCTGGCATGTAGATTACAATAGCTGAGTTAGATAAAATGACTCATAACTTTAAATCCTTGATGCCACACTTTGGAAAACAAGTGTCCTCTTAGGTTGCTTGAAGAAAGTGTCCAGTACTATTTGAAATCTCCCCATAAATCTGAGGTTTTCACATGAGTCTGGAAAAGATTCCCTTTGGAGAGGCAATTGGATACCAAATAGATACTGGATTCCAAGTACACATCAGATGACCCTCAAGACTGTGGGGTGTGTGAGTCAAGCCTTAGGTGACCGGATCAGGCAAGATGCAGTTTCCATATTGCTGAAATTTGGTGAAATGAGCCTCACCCTCGCTATTTTTCACATAACAGGTATGTGAAATGGGGTCCTTTTTGAGAAGCCATAGTTCACTGGCAATCTGAGGCTGGCAACAAAAAGGAGTGTTAATTGAACCAAGCAGGAATTTCACTATGGTGAGATTTTCAATCCAGTGATATCTCTATTTATAGATATGTTCTTGTTTTTCGTATTTTTTTCAGTCTTACACAAAATCCTTACTTTATTATTCAGAATATTCTTAAATGCAAATATGTTCAAACACAGAGCAGTCCTGAGTACCGGAATTTTTAATTCTCTGCCCTTCTGTTCATTCAAATGCTACAGCTAGTCAAGCTGAAATCATCCTTAGAGAACCTTCACTATTCTACTTTTTCTTCTGCTCAACAACAGCTGTTTTTCAGCAAGAACTGTAAAACTGCAAACGCTGTTAGCAAACCATTATGCCAGCACTGGTCTGAGGAAAAAGAGCAGTTGAATATTTCCCTGAGTATTTCCAGAAGTCCAAATGTCCAGAAATTGATTGCAGGCATTCATAGAGGCAGACCTGACTGAACAGATGCCAGAAGAGATTGGCTCACTAAGATGGAGAGAGAAAGAAATTTTTCACTGGAGAAATTACAGCAGTACTTTGACCACACTACCCAAGTCATTGCAAGGTGGCCAATTCTCACGGTGGGCAGAAGATAAAGGAATGTCTTATTCAGCTAGAGCAAGACAAGATTGATGGAAATAAAGTTTTAGATGACAACCTGAAAATGAAGTTGATCTAAAAAGGGACATGCCTCAAAAGACTGAAATTTCTTATGTTCTCTGTAATAAAAAGCTATTAACAAAGCATTTTTAAGAGTATTTTATCTGGTATATCATGGAATAAAGATCTAGATATAGGCAGTAATTAAAGAACAACTTTGATTTTGATAATCCTTTTTAATTGCTTTTTTAATTGTGAAATTTTAAAACATTTCTGTGAAGTGCTCTGTGGAAAAAACGCTGATGTAGAGAGATTAACTAATCAAGATCGCTCTATTCTGCTTGAATAAGTAGAAAGGAACTTTGAGTGGGTAAGTGTAAAATAAATCTTCTAACTAATGTATGGCTCCATGTAATCTCATCTCACCTTCTGGGAACAATGTATAACAAATTAAGCTTGGATCATGAAATGTCATACAAATCTGGCAGTGAGATTTCATTTGGAGGGAAGAACTTCTATTTTCTTGGTTCTTAACAGCCATAGAAAATTTCAATTATGTGAGCATCTTGACAAATTCTACCTCCAGGGTATGGATGATTTTTAAAAAGTTTTCTGTAACCAGCTGCAGTGCCCCAAAGAACATTGACTGGTTTTACCATCTTGAGTTGTACCTATTTGCAGTTTGCCTCATGGATAAGAAAACAGCCTCAATAGAAGTTGTGCTTACAAAGTAAAATATTAATAGATTAATATTTTATGTGACATAGTAAACATCCTCAAAAGAAGTGGTAAAATAAGCATTGTAATAATAGCAAAGGATCTTGTTTTGTCTTCAAAATCTAATGAACACATAAAGGACTATCTACATAAGTAGATACACTTAAAGTTGAACATAACTAGATCATTAAGAATGGAATAAATAAGAGGACTGGGAGAGAGGAATACAGAGTGAAACATTGAAAATTTATACAAAAGGCATTGGAGTGAGGATGAAGCAGATGAAGCAGAAGGGAAAAATTGTAACAGAGAAATATGTATGTGATATATACCAGATATATATTGCAAATTGGGTTTTCCATCTGATTCTTCTATTTCTTTTATATAGAATTGGTTTAATCAAAAGATCTGGTAATTGTATTAGATAGCGGAATGTGCTTGTTTTAAATAATTAATTCTTGCAGTCATGAGAGAAACATAACTTAAGTCAGAGACAAATGTGTTAAATCTGTATGAATTGGGTAAACCCTGGACATGTTTAAGACAGAAAAAAAAAAAAGAAAAAAAAAGAAAAAAAAGAGTGGGACAAAAGAACATATTGATAATTATGGCTGAGAACCTGCAACAAGCTACTAAGGCCTTTTACCTCATCAAGAACAGCCCAATGAAAGTTCTGCTTATGTGAGATTGCAAATTGGTGGTGCTCCAGGAGACAGATGTCGTAATTTTTATTTAAAAGGTGACAGGATGACTTGGCATCACAGCTTGAAAACAAAGCAAATTCCCAATGTAAGACAAGACGGTTAATAATTGCAAAGTATAAGTTAATAATGCATAAATGTGTTCATTTCAAAGAGAAAGACTCAGAGAAAGCACACGTAGAGAAAAGCAGAGAAAGCTCTTTAGGTGATGGACAGAGATAGGCTGCAGCAAATAATCAACAGTCCCAAGGAAGAACCCACAGGGTGAAAATCCTGTAAAAGTGGGGGTTTAAAAATAGGGTTTATTTTGGACAAATGTGCATTACTACTGCCATGCCTGCTTTCTCAGGGAGTTGTTGTGAATGGCCATGTAGTTGATCCTTTCATAAAAGTCCCAGAAAAGGAGTTGAGTGGTTCCTTCTGTCCCTGTACTGCTCTTCCATGTGCAGATCAGTCTTACCAGGTTTCACTCTTTTCCAGAGATGGTTTGTGCCATGTGAGTATTTCTGAGCTTACCTGCAATAAAGCAGAAATCTCAACTCTGCTGACCCATTGTTTGGTGGACAGAAGATGCTCAGATGCTGAAGTTCTGGGGAATACATTGGTCCCTCAGGTTTGAATAGGCGGAACTACCATAATTATCTAAAAATTCAGTTCAGATTTTAAAAATAATGTATCCAAATTGTTCTCAAACCAATTTAATCCATCACTAACTCAAGTATTATTCCATGTGTGTCCTGTAAGCAGAGCATAGTAACCACTGACATGGTGAAGTCCAGCCTGTGTTCCTTGAATCCCAAAGACTGTGTCTGATGAGTAGCTTGGAACAAATTGCTAGTGGCTGGGGAAGATGATCTCCCATTCAAGTATTGCATGCAGACTTTTAATAAAAACAAGTGCAGTATTCTGCAAGCAAATAAACTCACACCAAACCTCAAATATTGTAATTATTTAAAGCACCAACACACACTTTTAGATTTCATTGGTAAAATCAAGAAGATTTTATTATTAATTAAGCAGCTAATTTTCTCTTGTTGTATGAAAAGAGGGAGAAGCAGCTAATTGCATTTGAGATTCCCTTCAGCATAATTAGATCCAGGCAAATAGATAATTCCCTTGACACCAATGGCATGCATCAGACTAGTCTTAAAGCAATCACTTCATTTGCAAATATCACACCTGTAGTAATTAGGCAAATTTATCTCATTCTCCTAAGGAATTATTTGTGTAACACAGGGATTACCTTGAAAAATGGACAAAATGAAAGACCATTTGTATAAATAATAGTATAGTCGTCATTGTTAGTAATAATATATTCTATTTTAATTTTCAAATATAAACTTAAATTACAATGACAAATGATATTTAGACTATAATATCTAGGAAAATAAATTCTAGGTCTTGGGATTCAACTACATTTGAAAACATCATGAGATGTTCTTTAAACTGAAAATTGATTTATAGACTAGAGCAACATTAATCAGCAATTAATTTTTAAAATAAGTATTTTTCTGTAAATATAAACAACTGAATTTTATCATTCTTGAATAAAATATTTTCTTCTGTTTTTTTTAAATTGGTTTTTAATTTTTAATTTCTTGTCAATATGTATATTGTAACTATACAGTGTAAAATAGAGTGTAAAAGTAAAATTTTGATCAACTTAAAATGTATATTTTTAGGGGTTTTTTCTTTACAGTTCAGAAAAAGAAATTTATTTCTTATTTAAAAGAACTTAATTAACCTTCAAGTTAAAATACCTGCATGTGTGTGTGTGTATGCATATAAAGAGAAAGATGGAGACAAAATTCTAAAGGCAGAAGAAGATGTCCTTATATGCATAAGATTTTAACTGCAACAAACTCTGTTGTACATTTGAACCACAGCTGAGTAAACTGGAGGATAAGTGAAGGTCGAGATGTGTTTGGGACAGCTTAGTGCACATCAAAAATTGCACTTCCTACTGGACTTCAGATTTTTAGAATTTTTTGATTAGTACTTGATAACATATATGATCATTTTTAATAGTAGTTAGAAATTGAGGAAAAAAAAGTAATTATTACAAGTGTATTATCCTGTACTGATGAACAAAATTTACCAACTGAAACCCTCACCAATAAGTAGAAAAATGAAAATAAATACCTGTTAATACGTGATCACATGATTTCCACAAAAGATATTACATTATCTAAATACTGGTGTCCGGAGAAATGGCTTGGGTAACAGAACTGATGCACAGCAAATTCGTTCCTGTATCTTGGAAACAGTGCAGGTCTGATAAGTAAATAATACTCAGTCCTGTTTTAGCCTGGTCTGTGTTCTATGACAATCTGACTTGGAAGAAATGGTGAAGTAGACATTTAAGAGTATTAAATGTTGTTGATCCATCAATTAGATTGTTGCAATTTCCATCAGCCAAGAATCCATAATTCTAGCATTAAGATAATATTAAGTCAAATATATCCCCAAAATAAGTACCAGGGAGAGAAGAAAGCTTTTGTGTGTTTTGTCTTTTTTTTCATAAATCATTTGAAACTATTAACATTTATAATCTCTCCAAAATGCAATAAAGAAAACAAAAAGAAGAACCAGATGTAGAAGATTCTCTGGCTTTGACAACACAGAACTTTCACAAAGTTACAGAAAAAAGAAGAAAAGGTTTAATCTCATGGACTTCAAATGAACAATAACTAATGTCACCTGATAGTCTTTTGCTGATCTCAATGGGATTTGAAGTAAGCTTCTGGAAAAAAATATCTTAAAGCAGTACAAATACGAAGAGCTTTCAATTTAATGAGAAAAACAAAAATCTCCAGAAAAAAGTATTTTCAGCTTGGATTAATCCAAAAGAATTTCTTTTCTTCTTGTGTGTGAAACAGTTCTATAGTTTTAGTGGACAAGTGTTTTGTCCAATGCTTTATGTTTGGCTTGTTTGTTATTTATCCTCCTTTTAAGATTCTTCCCTGATGTAAGTTAATCCCTTTGTGAAAATACCATTGTGAAATACAGTAATAGGATGATTTACTTTATTTTTTTCTTTCAGTTCCTTTTACACTCCCCACCTTTTCCTCACTGAAATTATTTAAAATTTGTATCAAACAAGATTACTTTTGATTTCTACAGAAGTTTGTTTTCTTCAGTGAGGTTATTGCTTCCCATATATTTTTCCTTTTTTTTTGCGTAGACCCCCACACTTGACTGTTTATCAAAATCAATGTGTTCAATGAAACCAGAACTTTGGGATAGAGTGGAGACAGTCTCACCCTAACACCAAGTTGGGACATGGCCAGTGTATCTACTCAAACCTTAAAATCTGGAGGCATTCCTGAGTTTAATAACATCTACACAGCCAATACATCCCACCTTTACCACCAAGATCTGAGTCTCATAAGACAGGTCCAACTCAAGCTTATCCTGTAAATATAAATACAAGCTTTGCCACAACGTGTTTCACTAACACAAAACAGCCTCCCCAATCATTCATCACTTGCAATGATACACACAGGTGCTGAAGTGAAGTGCAGCTGTCGATAAAGGCTGATGCCAAACTATTTTCCTGAGGTGAGTTGGCTTTCACTTAGGCTGAGTTTTTGTTTTCTTCTCTTTTTCATTCTTTTTTTTTTTTTTTTTTAAGGAAGTGGGGCAGAGGAGAAGGGGTGGGATGTAACATATTTTTTTGCCTTTTCTATAAATAATTTTCTGTAATATCCTTTTTATCATAGCAAATGCTTCTGGTCACAGTAGCTTGTAAGAATGCATTCATATTATGAAAATATGGTGCTGTTCAAAAGTAGTGATGAGAATCTCAGGTTAAAACTGAATCTCAGGTTAAAATTGAAAGATTTGAAAACACTAGATATAATTTCAGTTTTGGTTATGACTTTCCCCCACACCTTCTTCTCTATTCTACATTGGGACAATTGTTTTTAAATTTGGAGAAAAAAATGCAGATGTCCGTCTCCACATGTATGATGCCTTCTGGGGCTCACCAAGAATGGAAAGAATCTAACTTTAAATCCTTTCCTTGTGAGGTCTAGAACTCAGCCTCATATTTCCACAGTCCAGAGAAGAGTCATAAACTGGCTGAGTTCCTCTGACAGTGACAGTATGGAGGCAGGTGTTTCTCTGAACTTCCCATTGAAGTACTTCCATTTTCTATAAATAATTAAGCAGTCATTAAGGCAGAGACTTAAAATACGATCTTGCATGTGATCTATACAGAAGCATTAACTACTTAACCAGTTTGTCTCTCTGTTCCAATGAATATTTAATTATTTAATATTAAGTGGAGACAAATTCTCCTAGATTTTCTGTACAGAGCAGTGTTGTGGTTTAACCCAGCAGGCAGCTGAACACCACAGAGCTGCTCATTGACTCTTCCTCTGTGGGATGGGAGAGAGAATTGGAAAGAGGGTAAAACTCATGGACTGAGATAAAATTTAACTGGACAGTAAAAGAAGGTGAAATAAAAATTATTATAAGAGAATATAGAAAACAAGTGGTGCACAATGCAGTTGCCACCATCTGCTGACAGATGCCCAGCCAGTTCCCAAGCAGTGGCTGCCACTCCTTTTACTAAAATACCTCAGGACATAATGAATTGGTTCATATTTTGTCTCCAGTTCTCTGTCCAGAGAGAAAATCTATATAATAAGCTTCAACTAAGCATTGCAGTCTTAAATATATAAAGTCAGGTGGTAAATAAAAATGGTGTACCAGAGTATACCAATAGGCATAACATTAAATTAATAATAAAATAAAGTTTTAGCTTTGCTATGAAGGTGATACAGTCAAAGCAAAGTCTAGTCAAGGAATATTGAGTCCTGGAAGTCAGATAACTCTGTTGAGATGAAGAAATGATGCATATAAAGCCAAGAAGACTCATCCACTTTATTAGTTAATTCAGACTATTGGCTAGTATGCAGATGGGAAAAAAGTCATGAATAGCCCCAAGCTATGTTAGGAGAGACTTAGACTGAATATTAGGAAAAAATTTCTTCTTAAAAAAAATTCTTCTCTCTCATGGAAAGAGTTGTCAAGCCTTGGAACAGTCTGACAGGAAAACAATTGAGTCACCATTTCTGGAGATATTTAAAAAATGGGTAGATGTGGCACTTGGGAACACGGTGGCTTAGTGGTGGACTAGGCAGTCTTGGGTTAGTGATTGAACTCCTTGATCTTAGGGGTCTTTTCCAGCCTAAATGACTCTACTACTGTATAAAGGTTTCTGTTTTTTCCCCCTAGAGCATGAAATTGATCCCCAGCAAGGGAGGGCTGTTCTGCCAGTTGTCTCTTGCTAAATTATTTTGGGTATGTTTCTCCTCATTTCTCTCTCAGCTGGAAAAGGTGCCTGCAACATCTCCCATTTAGCAGCACATCCTGGCTAGAGTCCTCAGAGGCTTTTGTTTTCCCTGTTAATTGAAGACTTTATTTGGAGATTGCCAGAAGCCGGCACTATTTCAGGAAAAGCCGGTGGGCTGCGGCATGACACAAATGGCTCCCAGAGAAGGAGGGTTATGGCCCTTCCTCCCTCACATAAGAGTAATCCCACAGAACCCAGCTCCTGCACCCGTGAGGGTGGGAATCTGGCTGGCACATCCCAGCCTCTGACTCCTTTTAAAACAGCAGCAAAGACTCCCCATCCCGGTGTGCCAAGTGAACATCCAAGAGCATAACAATTCAATCCCTCCTCCCTCCCAAATTGCTAAAGCAGCTTGAGACAACCACTTCCATGACCTTGTGAAATGTCTGCAGCATTGCAGAAACAACCAGTTCCTCTTTGTAGTAGGAGAAGAGGAGTTTTTTTTGGAAGGAGGGGTGTTTTGATTTTATTTTCCCACCTCGCCCTCCCTCCCTCTTTCCTTGAGCAAATCCCCATAACAAATAAAGTTACACTTCAAGACTGGATTACGCAGACTGTTAGGTTTGCATGCCAATGTTTACTTTAAGTTAAAAATGATACTTCTGAGAATTCAAATAATATGTTTAAAGCATTTCCAGGCTATTGCTTTGCTTGTATTTGTTTTGGCACTGTTTCCCTCCACGAATATGTCAGTTTGAAGGAGAGATGAATGCTGTTCAGTTACAGCCTTTGCCTATTGATCATACATTTAACATCTGTTGACTTTGTTTATGTGCAGTTTTGGAGGGATTCATGGCAAAATTAAGAGTACTTGCTGTAGAGAAATTTTGTTGATGAGACTTTTCTGCTTTCAAGGTAAATATTCTGGGATGGCAAAGAGTCTTACGGGGGTGTAGTAAGAGCCCACAACACTGCTATTCACAGATCAGAGTGAAGAATCAGAATAGCCCTTTTTGACCTCAAAATTTATATATATCTATCAAAAGGTTTCACTTTAATTTTTTTATTGTAATAACTTGTCTGAGACTCAGATGAAAAGACTATGGAATGCCTGTCTCACCTGACATCTTCTGGAAGATATTCCTTTCCATGAGTGTCTTTTCTCTGAAAGCCAGCTTGCCTGATATCCCTAACAACATGCTGGATCCTGTACTCTCAGCCTTGATTCAACTTCTCCTGAGGAATGCATGTCCTGTGGCTGCATACACCTGAGCTGGCTCCTCACAAGTTACCCCTGGAATCAGACCTGAGAGGAGATACAGGCCAGGGACAGCTGAGCTGACTTTATAGGTGTGCATTTGAAGCTTATTAACTCAAGCTGAAAACAGCACAAACATGGCTGTGGCTATTGATACCTGGACTGATGCTGCACGGCAACAGCTGGGATTGTCTTGGCATGAAGATCTCTGTTGCATTTGTATGGACTTGACA
>VXAC01003221.1:21715-47587 GCA_013399225.1 Rhipidura dahli | reverse complement strand
ACCGTGGCTCCCCGGCCACCACCCCTAGGCCGGAAGAAAGGTCCCTACTCCCGCCTTCCGCGGGATTTTATAGGTAACATTGAGAGAAACGCGATTCGACCAGGCGACTGTCTGTCATGTCGGGGTCAACCCGTGACATTTGTGACAAGAGGGATGGATGTGAAACAAGAGCCAGTCTTTCCTCAAAGTGTTCACTATCTCAGTTTTTGAAACTTTCCCCTGGGCTCCATTCATATCTTTCCTTCTCGCTGCAGCTGAATGCTTGTGTGGATTTACTGGGGAGACACTGGCCTTTTTCAAGAAGTGGGAGTCTCCTCCATGTGGTTTATGCTTCAAAGTAGTCTAGCTGCAGGCTTGCAACGTCAGAGCCTGTTTAGATTGAGGCTGTGTCTGCCGCTGGCTCACAGCACTGTTAAAATTCACCTGGAGCCAAGAATTTAAATGTTGACCCCCCCCAGTCTTGCAAGTTTAATTCAGCTTAATTCTGGAGCCCCGAGATGTGCCAAAGATGTGCCAAAGTGCATATGAGTGCAATAAATGAAGATGAAGCAATACATATTCCTTAGAGAGTAGGTGGCTTTTTCTCTTTTCACAGGGAAAAAACTCTTTCTCAATAAGCATCAGTTAAACTGTGATTCCTTAAAGCAAAGGTTGCCCTGTAAAGATACCTTATACTGCTAAAATTATTCCCATTTCTATAAACAAATTGATATCATTCCTGTCTAAGGTATAAAATTTTTGATATAAATATTTTATGTTGTATTCAAGATGTGTTCATGAAAGTAGTATTGCATTACTTTTTTATTAGAACTTTAAAACCAAATGAAACAGAAATAGGTCCTAAACTCTTCTGGTTTCTTTGTTTCAGACAGACTCAGATGGTTTGTGTCAACAAAATAAAAAGTGATTTCCAGAATATGCAGAATTTTCACTGGAAGATCATAGCAGTTGTTTCGAAGTAAAACCAATGACGTACTGGATAGGACATCCAGAATATCTTTATTCTGGTCTGGATACACAGAGCAGGGAGTTGAAGGTGAATTTTCTGCCACTGCAAATATTTCCTGTACACCAGGCAACTGGAGAAGGAAAACCTTTCTTTTAAATTCCATCCTTTTCTAACATCAGGCATATAAAGATCAGGCATATATCCCCAAGGAGATTTTTATTTTCCTTAAGTGACAATTTCAATGTTTTAGGTTCTTAAAATCCTTAAGAGACCTGCCCCTGAATGTAGAAAGCCTTGCAAGGTTTTCAAAGCCCCTCGTTTCTATCTGTTGACCATATAGGAAGTTCAGGTGTTTAAGGAAGCTTCCTTTTTGTAACACCTACAATTTAGATCTAAAGCAGGTGACTAACTTGTTGACCAGATCCCTGTAGCCATGACCATTTTCTCTTTGCATTAGTGTCAGAACAGCCAATGCAAAATTTTTAATCCTACTTAATTCTACAACAGGAACCACAGGAGTGGTTATGGAATATGAAAAATCAGAGCAGAATCTGGCCCATGAATTTATTTGCTTCAGGGGAGGGAAAAGCAGAGGGTTCTTTTGTGTTTACATCATTTACAAATTTTAAATCAATCACAATCCAAATCTCCTTAGTAGAGAACTTTGGGATACCACCCAGCTTACCTCAGATTGTTGTATCCTGAAATTGATATTACAAGATACAGCAGGAATTTTGTTTAGATTCCTATTTAATTCCTCCTATGTTTCATACTAATGATTAGCAACTAACAGCAAGATGCAACAGAAGGAAAAAATTACTTTTATGCTTCCAGCTCAGAAGTGGATAACTCCCAGCTTATTTCAAGAAAAAGACATTTTAGATTGTCTGCATCGGAAAACTGCATCTGGAGCTGACACCAAGATTTCAGTTTTGTGCCTGATGGAATTTCTTTCAAATAGCCCTGGAAGTTCCTGATGTCCAGAAACTTAAATGATAACCTGGTTTAAATGTCCCTCCCTTTCCATAAGCTCTTGGTTAGCTCCTTTCCCAGGTGGAGCTCCACACACTCCATCTGGTCACTGACAGAAAGGGCAACACCACCTCCTCATCTCAGCTGCCTGTCCTTCCTAAAGAGCCTGCATCCTTCCATCCCAAACCTCCACCATGCCTCTGTGATGCCAATAAGATCATCACCTTGCAGGTGTACACACATCTCAACTCCTCTTATTCCTCATTAGCTTGGTGTAAAACAGAGGGCAAGGGAAGAAGGCAAGAACCATGATCTCAGCGTTCTAAACAATTATTGGTTTTGTTCCTGCTTGGTGGTGGCTGTTATTTAATGTTTTGGATATATGGGTTTTTTCCCTTTCTGAAGTTTAATTCTGATGAATAAAACTGGGAGAGACTCACCAGCAAATCAAATTGCTTGCCATCTTGGTCATTACTTTGGTTGTTACTTTACTTGGTCATTTCTGGTTGTTACTCCTCTGGAGTCCCCTTTCTGAAGTCTCCAGAAAATGGGTGCTTGAGCACAATCTTCTGTGATTTCCATCCCCCTTTTCTGGTGTCATTGTTCAATCATCAGGATGGTAACAGCCATTGGGATCTGCTGCCAAGGTGGCCATTCTCCTGACAGACCTGCTGTCCCTGGCTGACTTCGCATCTTAGATTTTTGTCACTGGTTTTCTAACCAGTTCATCCTGATTTAATGAGAGTCTGGCAGGTCTGAGTGTCTACCTTCGGGCATTCTGCCCTCTGCAGAGATGAGGAGGCTGAAGGATACATGCACAGCTGTTCAGTTCTTAGCACTCCAGTCAGAAGTAACATAATAAAAAAAAAAAAAAAGGTCTTTGAGTGTATCAGAGGCTGCTCTAAAATATTGTAAGAAACAGCCCGAAGACCCTTCATCTGTCTCACAATCATCTACAAGGAGCGAGGCAGCCTGGCCTAGGTGGGAAGCTTGCCCAGCATGACGTGCCTGAACTGGTTCCAAGTGCAGTTTGGGTTGGGCTGTGTCAGTCCAGCTGTCACAGCAGCAGGGGCAATGCGGGACATACTGTCTACATACCAGGTCCTATGCCATTAACTTAACACAATGGGCCTTATCCCCTCACCTGTTGGCTATTTGCCCCTCGCTTCTGAAATCTTTTGGCCATCTGCCCCTCCTTTTGAAAAGACTATAAGGGGATTTTCTGAGAAGACCCTGACGGGATGCCCCCACAGAAGAAGATGGGTCTACAAGGACTCTGTTGATGGTTGGTAGCTATAACCCCCCACCTCTTTTTCTCTCTATCCTTTGTATCTTTTATTTCTTTCCCTCTATCACCATAACACTTGTGTTGGTACACAATAAAGTGCATTGAGTTGATTGAAACTAAAAAACTTTCCCTGTTTCTTTTGCACTCTGAAATTCAGTTAACGAACCATCAAGAGCCCCACTTTATGTTAGCGGATCGTGACAAATATACTGGCATTGGGAGGACCCAAATTCATGAATCAACAATAAGGAATTAATCAACTGCCCAAAGTCCCCATTTCCATGCAAACCTACTTTCTCCACAGTTCAGGTGTAATTTTCCATGTCAGAAACCTAAGGAAAGATGTGGAGTGTGTTGCTTCCTTCTCACTGGAGAAACAGCTAACTTTAAAAGCTCTCCAGTTTCACAGATTTCAAGCTCTATTTATAATGCCAAAGTACTAAGATTTTTTCATGTTTTTAAAGCCATCACATCTTTTAATGCACTGCCTTAAACTGCCAAAAGTAATGCTCCCAATCAAGGCAACTGTATTTTATATACAAGCTATGACTTACTTCTTCATAGTGGTGTTAATCAGATTTCATTTATTTTTATAGCATTAGGAACATTAACATTACCCTCTGGAAATGTTCCTCTTTCTATTTGCCCTTGGATAAGATATGTCCTGTATTAGGATAACTTTCTTCCTGAAGATAAATGTTCCCTGATAAAACAATAGTGTTAACCTGTAACAGCTGCAATATGAAATAAATGTTGTTGTCAAGTAAACTTTAAAGGGGGGAATGAAATTAAAAAAAAAAAAAAAAAAAAGAAATGGAACAAAAAAGAAGAGAGAAACCCAGGACACATTAAAATACTGCTGTACTGTTCTTTGCTGTCCCCAAAAGCATTTATCTTCCTGGCTATCTCACATGACTGAATAGCATAGAAGTCACCTGAAATAATGTCAAATGACAAAAGATGTATTAGAATTTCAGGATAATGTCTTTGTTCTCAGGAAGAGGGAGGAGAGGTTTTTTAGCTGCCATTCATATCACAGCATGCAAAAGGAAGCAGCATAGATGAAATGCCCACTCAGTTTTTATGTGTGAACTATAGGATGGACTTCAACTCTGGAAATATTTATGGGTACCTTTGTCTCTCTATTAATGTTTTGAAGCATGCTGGATTTAGGGTTCATCAATAGTTGAAATCAATGGATGACTTCCTGCTAATTCCAATGAATTTTTCAACACACCCTGACTTCATATCATGGTCCAGATAAATACTTCAAAATCTGATTATCATGTAAATGCTTCTACTGCAGTATAAGAAGGCTTTGCCAGGAAATGTCCATCTGCTCCCCTGTTATTTTCCTCCTTTTATGTTTTCATAGAATCATAGTTTGGGTTAAAAGGGATCTTAAAGACCATCTTGTTTCAACTCCCCCTGCCATGGGCAGGGACACCTTTCACTAGACCAGGTTGCTCAAAGCCCCATCCAACCTGACCTTGAACATTTCCAGGGATGGAACATCCACAGCTTCTCTTTCTCTCTTTCTTTCCCATGACTTTACTTCTCTACTGTCTTCTGACATTAAAAGAAGACAAAAAAAAGTGAGTTGCTCAAATTGTGACATAAAATCAGCACTGTCACTTAAAAACTTGATTTTTAAAAAAAATTATAATAATTTTTATGTCCCTTGGAGAAGATGGTTTCATAGCAAAAGTGATAAAAGCATGAGATATTCCACGAATAAGGGAAAAAATGAGGTGTACAAAGAGATGAAGACAAGGATGACAAAGTAGAATAATTTAAAGTTTAGATTTCTTTTGATATTTTCTTGTTTATTCCTATTTGCTTTCTTGCTTTATACCACAAGGCACTGGAAATATCTAAAACCTATTTTATTTATTTATTTCTACCCTTTTTTACTAGATATTTTAGTCCTCTACTTACTGCTCCCCTTCTTGAAATGTCTTGATAATGAATAGCAGATTTAAAGGGAGTTGCCATTTACCCAGTCTTAATCCTGTGCTGATATTCTCTCCTTGTGATTCTAATTTTTTGGGGTCAGTGTCATGAATGTTTCTAACTCTTCCCTGTTCAGCATCAGCTCCATTAACTTTTCCACAGATGGACAAAGGGAAGAAAGTTTTCCATTATAGGAAAACAAAAACAAAAAAATTAATAATAAAGGGATGAACCACAGAGCTCAGTTCCCTTTCAGGCACCAAGATCATGCCCTGATACAGTAAGAGTTTGCATAATTTTTTAATGGATATGTGGATATGTAAAAAATACACAGGTATAGTTTGTGACCATATGGGTTCTGTATTTCAGGATTAGGTTATATTTTGAGATTATAGCGGAATAAAGTCCAAGAAAAGTATAAGGAACATTACTATCTTGACTATGGGTTTGGTTCCACATTTTAGTGTCAAACTTTTGTGCATTTCTCCATGTCTTCAGTTTTATCAAAATGACACTGTTCTTCCTGTCTTTCAGCAGTGGTGAAAGTATAAAGTTCTTGGTGTTCCCCAATTTGGAGGCAGGGAAGCCTAATATTAGTTGACACATAAATGGAGCCCTTGAAAACCTCTCCATGAGTGCACTGAGGAAAGATGCAGGATTATTTGGGAGAAATATTTGGAACAACATGAGAAGAGCACACTGGTGTCTGGAACTAGTCCTAGGACATACCTTTTCCAGCTACAACTACCACCTTTACTGCTATGTATTGGCAACTGCAAAACCTTAGCCTCCTGCAGGGATTTTTGATTTTTTTTTTAACATATTTTACTTTTAAAGTACACAATGTCTATTGAACAAAAGGTGCTCCATCTGCTTCCACTGTAGGTTCAGCAGCTAAAACTTGTCTTCTTCTTGAAAAAATACTGCAATTCAAAGGCAGTCTATAGGAAAACCAGTCTATGGGAAAACCACCTATAAACAGAAGCAGTTTGTGTGGCATTTGTCTATAAGAAATACCTGTTTGTCTAACCCTTGCTCCCCTTACCCAGACATACATGTTGGCACTGTCACCAAAGTGAACTGAACAGGCTTTGGACCCCTATCCTGCTTTGGAAAGTTATCATTACCTTACCTGACTCACAGCTGCAAAAGCCTCTGCTCTGCTGTTCCTCTGCTGATGAAATTTGATTGTTTTCTCACTTGGTCTTTTGATTTATTTTTCCTCATATTTTCTAACCTTGGCATCTCATGACATAGCCTGAAAAGATCTGACTGGATGCCTTTCTGTGGCCTAAACCAGTAGTTTGGTGTGTGTTCTCTTTGTAGTTTCAGAGGAAGGAGGAAGAAAGAGGGACAGAAAGGAGGTTGGGAGCTTTTATAATTATAAGAGCTTTTGGTAGGGCTTTAGCTAACTATTAAGTAAATATGTTTCTTATTTTAACCTCTGGAGTGCCCCAGGCCTCACAGGGATACTTCACATACATGGATTTTTGCGGTAGGATGTAGGTCATGCTATTGCACTGATTAGCATGGACCCTGCCTTTCAAGATATGCCTCTGGGTGGGATGTTCCTCCTAGGAGTAACTGGATTAGTCACTAGGTCAAAGACTAAGTGCTCGGTCTTTGTGGCCTAGAAATTCAATACCTTGTCCCAAGCTGGAGACATTGAGCCTAACAAATGAACTCTTTCTGAGATCTTGCCCAGCATCTACCTGTTCTGTGTTTTAGCAAGAGGCAAATTACTTCTAGCACATGTCTGAGGGCACAGCTCTTGGACAAGGTTGTAACCAGGCCACATGGCCAACTTTAATTTTGTCTTAGCATGCACTGAATTTTGTGAGATAATTTATAGGATAAGAAATCTCAAATCCACTAAGAACTGTGAGACAGATAAAAAAAATGAATTTCAATTCTGGACAGAGATCTTAATCCTTTCCTGGCTATAAGTTTTACACTGTGTTTAGTGTTAGGGACATCTGCAAATGAGCACACACATACACACATTGCACTAAGCTTCTTTTTCTCTTTTCCTACTTTCACAGTTAAGGGTTTTCTTCTCACTCCCCTCACCCCCTTTTAATGTCTTTTAAGAGAAAGATGCAGTCAGCAAAAACCAGCATTCTGTGGCTAATGTGAATCAAGAAGGATGTGTCATGTATAATGAGACATGAATAGCTAAGGAGATTGCACAGGCTCTATCACAGACACATGGAATTGGATGGTGAATCTGCTTTATATAGGTCAGCCACTTGCTAAAACATATGATCATATCCCTATTTCCAGGCTAAATGTGCAAATGGACATTTTATATCATCCTTACTCATGATAACATTGTAGTTTATATTCTCTCTCTTTTGCATTCGCCTCCCAGATGTATTTGTAGACCTGTACTTATTCCCAGACTTATGCCCCCTTTCAGCTTTGCTCTTCTATTTTAAACTAATTTTCTTGTAGATGCATAATCAGCCTTGTGCATAATACTCCAGACAAAGACTGAAGTGGGTTTGTGAATGGCACTGTCTTCCATTGTAAGAAGCAACCGATGTGACGCCTTAAAATTCCTAATTGCATTTTGGTTTTTTTTCCCTACCCAAATCACTTTATGGGCTTATTTTTATTCTATTTTGGAAAGATTCAGTTTTCATCTAACATCCAAAAATCAGACATACAGTGTAAGTGAATGGTAAGCTCTCTATCAATCTAAAAGTCAGGAATAGGTATCTCACGAACATATTTAATTTTATCAGTTTCAGACAGGATTAAATATCTCTAGGACTCTCTCATTTAACCTCACTGCAAAATATGACCTAAGTTAGAGTGGAGGAGCTCAACTCTCCTTGGTCTGCTTGATCACCCACATCTCTCTCAATATCATTTAATAGGAAAAAACTGTTCATGTGTCCCCATACATGAAACAGAAACATTGCAGTGTTGTGGTGAGGCTTCAGTGAGGTGAGAGTAGCACTCATCTAATTCATACTGGTATCACCTGTGGCTCCATGAGCTGCACTTAAAGAGTTTTACTTCTCTGCCCTGTGTACCTCCATCTCATAAATTGGCCAATGCAACCTGGGTCCAACCATTAAGACCATAAAGTCTGTGCAGTATTTTATGCAAAGCTTGGTATAAGCAAAAAATAGTCAGCTGGGTATATATAAGTGTTGTTGTTACCCTCTGAACTATAAAAACCCATACTTGTGACCGAGGTAATGATTACAGGCATCCATACAACAGGTATATTTATGAAATAGGATCATTAGCCTGAACTGTATCTGTTTGTGGGGATATTTTTGAACTTTTTTTCCCAGAACTGAGGGCCCTTTGTTCCCCTATATCTTATGAGGAGCAGCTGAGAGAGCTGCAGTTGCTTAGCCTGGAGAAAAGGAGTCTGAGGGGAAACCTCAACACGTTCTACAACTCCCAGAAAGAAGGTTGTAGTGAGGGGCAGGTCAGTCTCTTCTCCCATGTAACAAATGACAGGATGAGAATTAAAGGCCTTGAGTTCCATCAGGGGAGATTTAGATTGGATATTAGGAAAAATTTTGTCATGGAAAGGGTTGTAAAACATTGGAACGGGCTGCTTTGGTGGTAGAGCCACCATCCCTGGAAGTGTTCAACAAACTTGTGGTTATGGCACTCAAGGATGTGGTTCAGAGGTGAACATGGCAGTGGTGCTGAGTTGAGAGTTGGACTTAATAACCTTGAAGGTCTTTTCCAACTTCAATGATTTTGTGATTCCACAATTCTGTTTCTGCCTGGAGTGGTTGTCCCATTGTGTCCATGAAAATGCTGCAAATATGATGTAGTGACTCTCCTTCACTTTGGTAGGGTAGTGCTCACAGATTAGATGGGATCAACAACTCTCCCTCTGCCACAGAGGTACTTTAGGAAACCAGTCATCTGTCCTGAAAGAGGAGAGATCTCATACCTGAGTCCTACTGAGAGTTTTCTTCTTCTTCTCCCCTTCCCCACATTCCCACAGTCCTTTAATGGTTGGCACAGCACAGTCTGAAAACAGGTAAACCAGTGGTAGGTGGTATGGAATGATAGATCAATTTTAGGGTCACGTGCCAAGTATGTACAGTGAAGAATAGATTTCTTGTCCTACTTGTTGTTTATGCATCACTTACCTTAATGCAATGCTCTGCATTAATATGAAATTAATGGAGTTAAAACAACAAATAAAATTCAATTTAATCCTACATAACAAATTAAATTATTGCACCTGAATTAATATTGTCTTTCTTATATTATTACAACTTTTTATGTACATAAGAAGTCAGTCTAAAAAATGGGATTTGAGAACTTGAACTTTTGCAGCAAAGCAATGCTCAAGGCTTAAACATTCATATTAGCACAGCGTGATCCTTAAGTCTAAAAATAACCCTTTTTCCATACAGCTACCAACCCCCTCTTATTTCTTAGAATTTCATTTTTCCTCCTTCTATTACCACAAGGCCGCCCACCTCTTTCTAACTGTAGTCCTGTCTACAAGTGCTGATGCCAAACACAATTGATCTTCTCACTCCTTTAGTAAGAGCACGTTTTCATTCCCATAATCTGAATTTGCTATGTATACACATTATTATGAATCATTTATACAGAAATAAAGACAGCAAATATTGCCACCTTAACCTTTCTTTAAACAAAAGTGAGGAGGAGGGTATCTGTGTGTGTGACAAATTTGAATTTTCCCAAAGGCTGAAGAAACTCTCGAAAATACTAAATTAAATTTCCTTTGCTCTTCAGGTTTCTATTATTTTTGTTCAAAACCATAGTTGTGATTGTTATCAATTGCTCAGCATGGAGAAGAGAAAGCTCTGAGGAAGCCTTATTGTGACCTCTCAATATCTAAAAGAGGGTTATGAGAGAGACTTTTACAGAGGCTTGTAGTGACAGGAGAAGGGGCAACAGCTTAATACTGAAAGAGGGCAGCTTTAGATCAGACAAAAGAAAGAAGTCCTTTGCTATGTGGATTGGAAGGAACAGGAGCAGGTTGCCCAAAAAAGCTCTGAATGTCCCATCTGGACAGGAAGTGACCAACGCCAGGTTGGACAGGGCTTGGAGCAACCTGGCCTAGTGGAAGTTGTCACTGTCTATGGCAGGAGAGGTGGAACTAGATGATCTTTAATGTCCCTTACAACCAGACCATTCCGTGATTCTACAATTTTATGATTCTGTGGTTCTATGATTCCGTGATTTGAGATTTCTCTGGTTCATTTTTTTCCTAACTCTCCATCTTTTTTCAATAACAAGAACAAGATGATTGAAGAATGACCTTTGGAGTGGGTTCTCTTTGTTTGTTTGTAAATGAGATAGCACTGTATTTCTTTCTTCCCTATTATTTCTATCTCTATTTCTGTATTTCTCTCATTTAAAGTCCTTTTTTTCCCTCTAGCTCCATATAAGTTGATCTATATTCATTCCTTGTACTTCGATACAGGCACTGGATGCAGTTCTCCTTAAAACACCTGATTTCATTACAACAGTTTGAAAAGAAACTATTTCTCCATGAATTTATATTTTTGTGCCGTAATTCTAAATTTGAGCTAAAAATGGTCTGTAACAATTGAAAAGGAAAAACAATTCAATGGACAGTTTGACTTCTCAATAGAAAAGTGTCTTACAGTGTAAAGTCTAAGATTATAAATCCATTTTTGATAAAGAAGTTTTAATTTTAATCTTGAGTCATAAGCAGATACAAAACGGTTCTTGCAAATACTTCGTATAAGTTCAGTGCTAAAATGGTACATTATTTTCAGATATAAATATTTGCAATTTTACACAAGGGTGAAGAAAAGAACATTACCCATGTAATGGAGGGTACTTTCAGTTGCTGTTTACAGCCTATCAAACACATTGCAAACTTTGCTTATGTCTTTATTGCCTATTTAGCACTTCAACCAAAACTGGTATCCTTTGTCGTTACAGGGAGGCCACAATTACATGTTCTGAGTCATAACAACACTTTCCACCTTCAGAGCAGTTTGTGAACAATCTGAGTGACAGTCTTGTGAAGCAAAGCAACATAATAATGCTAGAGTAAAATGGCTTAAGTGACAAAAAGAGATTTGAATATTGTCACACAAGCACAGGCATTCCCAAGGATGTGTCAACCTATCTATTTTGGACCATTTTTTCTCAAAATGGGAGGAATTGCACTCTGGAGCTGCCTGTCTTATGATCCAAGTGACTCATTACCAGAGCTGGGATTATGTTGTCATTAATAAGATCTGTTATAGATGCCAAAAGTTGTTTTAAATAAGAAGGAGTTATGTTAAAATATTGTAAACATATTGAACTTTTCAGAGCAAACCAGTGCTCAAGAGAAATGAAGAATGTCGAAAAAGGGAGTTCAGTATAGCATGAACATGCACAGAGAATTAATTCATTCTTTTAGTAAATTTATTCTGTTAGATGGGGGAGAGAGAAGAAAACTTCATCCTTTCCTTGGAAAAATAATAAATGCTAAATTGTCATAAAACTTTCCCTTTCAAGAGTGTTCTTGAATGAGTTTAACTTTCATTCACTGTTCAGCTTTGAAGGTTTGGGATCATGAATTATTCTGAAACTCTCTGGGACAGGTTCAGCAGTGCTGATCTGAACCAAGCAATAAGTACAAAGTGGTGGCCTGTGAGCCACCCCCAGACATTGCACAGCATGAAAGTGACTCAGACCTTCAAAAATGTCCTCATTTACCAAAGCAGCGGGTGCAGAACTCTGCTGGGTACTTTAGGTCTGTGCGGAAAGTGAAAAAATCTAGTAACTCTGTATTTAACTGAAATATTTTCTTATCATATTCTTATGATTTTCTTATTATATTCTGCAACCTACATGCTACTGTAATATTTCTACACCCCATTGCAGTGTAATCCATAAAATAATAATTGCTTGATCATGTCCCAGTTCATAATCAATGGAGTAACCTACTTGGACAGCTGCATTAAAAGAAAAATGAGCAGCAAGTCAAGGGCGTTGGTTCTCTCCCTCTACTCTTTTCTCATGAGACCCACCTGAAGTGTTGTGCCCAGGTCTGGGCCTCCAGCACCAGAAACCTGTTGGCACAAGTCCAGAAGAGAGCCACTAAGTTGATCACAAGGCTGGAGCACCTCTCCTGAAAAGACAGGATGAGAAAGCTGGGGTTGTTCAGAAATAGAAAATGGAATTGTTTTGTCACAAGAGCATAGACTCACCTCTGCCTTCACAGGTTCTCTGAAAATTTGCAGTCCCAATCCTTATCCCAAATCAATGATAAAAATCTGAATTCAAGCAGAATTTGAACTCAGACCCTTCACTCTACAAGTCAGTGATGTGCTGGTGGCTGGGGAGAGATGTCCTTCTTGAGGTCCTAGGTAAGCTCTTTCACACAGCCATTACTCTATTGAAAATATACTATGCACACCCAGGCACAAAAGGTTTCATCACTGTGAGGGAATGCAAAACTATTTACCATACAGTAAAATATTTTATTCATTTTTTCCTAATTTACCTGGACAGCAGTGTTGTAATCATGTGGTGCAATAAAGAGCTTGAAGCTGGGGTAGCAGGGGGAAAAGGGTTTGACAGGCAAGGACATGGCAAGAAGGGGATGAGATTTGTCCTCAAACTGTTTTGTTATATCTTTGCTGCCCAGCAGCACCAGATTTTCTTACTTGGTTCTACTTTGTAGTTGAAAGTTTTGAAGCTGAAAGTTTCGTTAACAAATGCATTAGGTGAGATGTGGGAGCAGGTTCACCATGGATCAGTCTGGGATCTCCTCACAGGATTGGTGTCTGCCTACAGGGAGAGAGCAATAGCACAACAGTACCTCACCAGGGTGGAGACACAGCTCAGCCTGGGATTTAAATCTTATCAGAAACATTTTACCTCAAAAGGATATTTCTATGGGCTTTTTTCCTGGACCTTTTCACTGATCCAATGTCTTCAGATTCTAGTGTGAGTTGTATGATACTTCCATTATTCAGGATCTAGTGAATTTCGTATATATATAACCTAGAACAGAATCTTTGGAGTTTTATCTCTTTTTTGATGAATCTTAACTGTAGCCAAACTTTTGGGGAAAAAAATATATTAAAAAAAATTTCCTAGGGTCAAGGGCATGTGACTGTGAAAACCACCAGGGCTCTGAGAAAAGTTCTATTGAGGTTATTTTGTAAGGAAAGCTGCTGCCATTAGTCTAAATCACATCTACTCCCTTGCAGAGCTGCAAGCCGGACATCTGAATCTTGTTAGCAGCAGCTGTTGTGGGGTTGGTGTTTTCATTTTTATTAGAAGTGGAATCTTTAGGTCATAGCCTGTGGTTTCTAGCAGTCATTTCGAAAAGTTTTATACTTGAATGTATAGGTAGGCCAGGACTGGAGCTGAAATTTGGAAGAGAAACTATGTATTCCATAATATTAATAGTGTCATATATAGGTTATTGGGAGTGATGCCTGACCCTACAACATCACAAGGAGCAATGTTTTGCAAGGAACTACAGCACATGCTGGGCTTGACTGCAGAAACCCACCTCCAATGCCAGCTATACTTGTCTCCAAAAGCTAAACTCAAATGACTCATCAGACATACTAGATGAAATAGAGAATGTTTTGGATCTGTATTGTACTTGCAAAAATTCTTATTGAAAGTATGTCCTGAATTACTATCTTAGTTTGAGTGTGTGCAACATATTTTCGTATTAAGGCACTCTACTACAGGAGTTCAGGACTAACCACAGAATCATAGAATGGCCTTGGAGATCAAGTAGTCCTGTGCAGGGCCAGGAGCTGGAGATGGATGATCTTTGTGGATGCCTTTCAACTCAGGATATTCTATGATTGTATGATTTTATGGTTCTATGAAATTGCAAATTCTATGTATTGGTGGTCACCTACAATTTATCCAAGTCACCCAATAGAAAAAGCACTGGATGTTTGCCTCCCACCCTGTGAAGAGACCCCCCTCACCTCTGCAACAGCCATGAGTACAAGAGCAGTTTAGTCACAAAGTTTTGTCCCATTGGCATTTCCTTCCTTTTAAACTTTCTGAAAAATTTGAATCAGGTTTTAGCTTGGAATTCTTCGCTTACTTATTTTTATATTGCAATTCAACCTTTCAGCTTGTTTTGTTTCAAATATAAATATGATTTTAGTAATAAGGAAGGAATCTAGAGAGGTTTGGCTGAAGATTTTCTGTAAAAAAATCTGGAATGGTGAAAAAAGATATGAAAATATCACTGGCTGTAAAAGCCAGGCAGAGAGTGGAAAAATGATCTTTCCAACATTTTGTAGATTAGAAACTCATAACAATGAATTATATCTCAGAACCATCTTTTTTTTTTCCCAATAATTTCTACAAAAAGACATCAGGTAATGGAAAGAACTGCAACAGAGTTCCATGCCTTTGTCTCACTGAGACTTTGGAAGAACCTGCAAGTTGTAGAAATAGGAGTTGGTGGGAGGATATTTTATACTTATATAAGCACTTCTGCTATTATTTAACAAACCTAAAGTAAAATAGTGCCTCTACAACCATTTCCTCATTCCTATCAAGTAATTGCTTTAGAATCTTCAGCATGAACCTTGTACCTCACGCTCTTTGTAGCAACAATTCTCTAGACCATTTGAATAGTGTTTGCTTTCTTTTTTTTTAATGTTATTTTGAAAAGGTCAGTTGTTTCAAAAAATCTGTACATATATGTTCCTAATTTGAAACTAATGTATATTGCACAGCTCTGTCTCTGGGTGATTTCCCTTTTTTGTCTGCATGTGACACTCAGACTCTGATTTTTAGAAGAACATTAATAATATAAATTGGCAAATTGAATTCTGTATTTTTCATTTGAACAGCAGGAAAATTCATGCAGCACTTGACATGAAATAAATGAATAAGTTGTCCCAGCACAGCATCCTTGCCATGATCAATATTTGTTTAGACTGAGGATTTCAGGTTTGGGTTCAAAGCAACACTTTAAGCCATTATCATTTCAGGAGCTGAAAAACAACCCCTTACATTGCATATCTACCAAAAAAGCCAGGTTATGGATAAGGCTTTTATTTAGTCAGGAAAAATGAGAAGGAGTTACTTTTCCTGAGTGATTCGAAACCACAAATCTGTAAAACAAAGGTAATTATCAAGTTACATAGTAGTGATTATGTTAATTCTTAAAAAATTGCAGTAACTGAATTTCAGAGACATTCAGAACCCATATAAAGCTTATAGATTGTTAGTCTTATAGTCACATTAAATTTTTAATGATGTCAGAATAATGTCCTAACGTTTGTCACATATCAGGCCATCATAAAAGAGGTTTATTTAATTCCAACTCCTATCTGATACTTCGAAAACTGAAAAAATTCCCAAACCAATCAAGCAAAAAACCCATGAGTGTTTAGCCATGTATTTAATATCATCAGTTAGAATAAAGCAATATTAGAAAATGGCATCTTTATCAAATATATGTCTTAGAATATAATAAAGAAAGGCAAAATATTTACAACTTCACCATGTGATTTTCAGATATTTTTCAAGCCTCCTTTCCTGTGTGCTGCTCAGGGGAACCAAGCTGAAGGGAATTCACAGTGAGAGTGTTAATTCATCTGGGGTTTCTCTCACTGTTACCTCTGCATAGGGAGGACAAGCCCAGTTGTCCATTATGACAGCTTTGGCATCTGCACCTCTACCAGCAGTTTGTGGTTGCATGAGAAAGCAGGGTTTAGGAAGTCAGAAACATTTCTTTGCTTTTGATCACCCCAATAAGTACACCTCATCAGAGGAAAGAGAGTGAAATTGAGCTGGTGTAATGAACTCATTGTGTTTTAGCAGTTGGGGTTGGAACCTGAGACATGCAAGAGAAGAAGAGCAAGGTTTTACTTCTCCTTCAGGTCATACTGAAGGTTTGTCCCTGGAAGGTGCCAACGCATCTGGGGGTGACCCTGCAAAGCACTTACAAATGTGTTTAAATCACTTTAGGATCAGAACTAGTCTGCTCAATATCTTGTTTGTTCAAATCCTAAATCCTGGACATAGAAGCCATAAAATATTTAGGTTGACCATTCATCAGAGAAAACCAAAAACACACCCTCCAATGAATTATTTCACTGTCCAATTAACACGAATGATGGACATCAGGACTTTTCACCCCTGCAGCAAATTATATAGTTCTGTGATTTCTGCAGTTGTGTTAATACATTTCAGGCACATAAACTGAGACATTTTCATCTTGTAGATCACAGAAGAGTTGATCTGTCCTTTGCAAGGAATTTCAGAAAGAGCACTGAAAAATTGTCATTACTCACATGATGCTTCTTGTGCACTCAGAAACCAGATCATTTACCAAGAACATAACCCTGACAGCTCCCAGAGTATATTAGCATGGATTTGGTTAAATCTGTTTGTCTTATTCTCTGTTTCTATGGAGTTTCTACAACAGGTCAAGCTAACTGTAGTGAGAGTGATGGACATGGACATCTCATGAAGTTCTTGTTCCTGAGTTTGTCTCAGGTCTGAAGCCTGGTGGCTTCTTTATAGAAGGAAGGAACCAGACTCAGGTGTGTTCCCTCAAGCTACTGAAAAGTGAGACCATCATTCAAGAGGTCTTTGAGTGGCATCTAAATAAATTACATATATGGTTGTATCAACATTTTACACTATTGTGAGTCAAATCACTTTAATGTAAGATTAGCTCCTGATTCTTAGTATACTAAACCTTTAATAGACTTACAATTTTGAAATTGAAAAGATCAAAGCAATCATAAGCAGTGTGTATAATACATAGTTTGGAAAGACTGGAATCTTTCTAGTATATATTTTTCTTTATTTGTTAATCTGCAGGGAAGGAACAACATTCTGTAATAACAGAGGGAAACAGGATTTAGCTACACAATATGGCATTTATAAGACAGTTCCAGCCTATTCCCTCCCCTTTCTTCTCAGACACTCATAACTTCCTCAAAATAAATTTGAGGGGCTGGAACTATCCATGCTTGGATTCAACTGAAAGGTAAATGTTTGGGGTTTTATATTATTTTTTTTTATGTTAAGGTGATTAAGTGTGAATTAGTCAAGAGTGAACCTAACACATTTTTTCTTGTATGTTTCAATTAAAAATGTAATTAGGACAAATAAAAAATGATTAACAATCAAACCTTGAAACACAGACCTGTGAACATGCCTACGTGCATTTATATTAGGGAGCAGTGCTATTTGTTTTGAAGGCTTCATGTGGCTGCAGTTTTATGCAGAAAGTTGAGGATGTGCTCAGCTGTTTTAAAATTGAGGACCATTCTTTGCTTTGCATGTAATAACCTAATTATCAAGCAAAATGTGTAGGAAAATACTGAAGGAATATGAAAAGCATAGGTGTATTTCCTAGATACTTTTATTGAAGTATATGCAAAGGAAACTTTATTTCACTTTTTTCTTTTTCCCTTTTTTTTTTTTTTTTTCAGTGGTTCTTTTATTAACCTTATCTCAGTTTAAGCTGTATATTTCCAAATTTAAGCAGCTGGAAAACTTGCACCACCAAAACAATTTTCCTCAAGTCTCAGTAAGATCTATGAGAGAAATCAGGTTTAAAGAAAACCAGACAACTCAGTCTAAAAATCATATATGCCTGAAATCAGCACTTGAATTGAATTTAGGAGAAACACAACAACTGCATCCTAAACATTTCAGTATTTCTGAAGTTGGAGATAGTTTAAGATGGCAGGAGTTTGTAAAAGGTGTTCCTGTTCATATTATTTTTGCCTTTGTATTAACTGAAAAATGAGTAGTAAAAGGGAAATTGAATTTTGAGATGGAGTTAATTCTGAAAGTTTAATCTGAAGTGCTACAATTCTATCTTCTTAGCGCTAGATATTTAAACTTCTTTTTTCAGGACACAGAATAACAATGATTTTTTTTTTTTTTAACATCTAGCAAATCAGTATGGAACTATTGCATATTTTGTGCAAAACCAGGAGAGGGATATATCTATTTTGCACTGGATGCAGATATACTGATCAAAATTCTTATCATCAGCACAACTTCCCGAAGCTGTAGGTCTGATAGCAGCATCTCATTACAGTGCATTCTTTCGGTGTTTGATAAACATGAAAAAAAATCCTCGTGTTTACCTTAAAACATGTCCATGTTTATGACTTTCAGAGCATCAGATTTCGGTCTTAAGTCCCACATTTGAATGCCACAACTTATATTCAGATTGCTTTACCCATTTTTATCAGTTTTAACCAGTGAATTAGAATACTGGCAGAGTCCAAAGTTTTATCCCAGTTTGGTATCCTGGGTTTTTTTTACATACTTTAACAAGTGAGTTTCAGGATCCAGTCTACAAATTCTGATTGATTTGGCACAATGACAGATTCTGATTACTTTTTTTTTCTCCCTCCATGTCACAAAATCTGTCTTTCATGACTTGTCAAACAGTGTCTGATTAATTTGGCCGGGTGATTCATGGGGCAGAATCCAGCCTATTTCTTTTGCTCTTCCCAGGATGTTTTTGACAATTCACTGTGTACACTCCAGTACCCTGGCACTGCTCACTGGCAAAGCCCAGTGTGTTGCTCCTCATCCATGGCTGGGGACTTGTGCTCAGCTTGATTCTGCTGTGAACATTTCTAACCCATATGTAACCCCCCTGCTTGTCAAGATCTCTGCAAAATATTTTCCTATTAACCATTTTGATGTTGCCTTGTTTACCTAACAGAGGATGCACCCTGGAAGTGAAAAGGCAACCCAGTAGATTATCAGTATTTAGCACAAGCAGACCCCATATGGTTGCACTTGTGGTCAACAGTGATGAAGGTAGTGACTTTGACAGGAAAGCTAACATTGAAATGACATGGATATGTGACTCTGTGCATGGCTTCAAAGGATTTAGAGAAATGGAGAAGACCTGTTTTAACTGTTTATCTAGTTTTTTCCCCCAAATACATTACAGTCATTAGACAGGAAAAGTAGATGACAGCAAACTTAATTGTACCCTAGATTTCAGTCAACCATGTATGACTAGAATTTGCCAAGTCTTCTCCTTTCGTCAGCATCTGTACATACAATAAAAACAGAATTGTCCTCCTTTTTTCCACCACTTGACTGTTTAGGACAATCCCTGGATCTTTAAATTGGTCAGTGAAGTTGACGTGTCTGGTAAAGGTCAGTAGAATCTACTAGATTCTTTAACTTCTCATCTGATCAGCAATGGAGAAGTATCTTAGAGCCTTTCAAAATGAAAAAATGTTTAAAACAAGGTCTTGGCATATAAGTCGTTGAGCCAGCTTGGTTGTCTGTCCCAACCCTGGCAGCTTCTCTTCCACACACCTGACCTTCTCTGGGCTGCTCTCAATCCTTTCTCTGCCCAGCCTGTGCTTGAGTTTGGGATTGCCCCACCCCAGGTTCAATTCATTGCACTTGGCCCTGTTGAACTTCATCAGCTTTGCATGGTCCCACCTCCCAAGCCTGTCCAGGTGCCTCTGGATAACATCCCTTCCCTCCAGTGAGTGAACTGCACCACACAGTTTGGAGTCATCAGCAAAGGAGAGTACACTCAGTCCCACTCTTCGTGTTGCCAACAAAGGCATTAAACAACACCCAACCCAAGATGGATCCCTGAGGAACACCATTGAGGAACACCACTGAGGGTCACCAAATACCCAGATTGCAATCACTGTTACTAATAAAGGTGGTATTTGAAGGCCCTATTTAAATCTTCACTGACCTAGATCACTCTTGCCACAGAATTTTCCTGTGAAAATAAAAGGATTGATATTAGTTTACTTATTTTAATTTTTGTCTTCAGCTCTGGCTATTTTAGAAGTTTCTTGTACTTTGTGCCATCTCAATTAAACTTGGCCAAGAGTACTACAGCAAGTGGGTTGCAGACCATGGTTGGTTCCCAGTCTGGCATGGGAAGGCTATTTTAAATACAGCCAAACAAATGGTATAACTCGTAAACTCATCCCACTGCCCAAAATGGAACAGGAGATGAGTAAACCTTTGAAGCGAAAGGTGAGCAAACCTACTGTACTGCTGTGTGATCTTTAAACCGTTTCCCTTTCCTGCCATGAAAGAGCTCTCTGAAGTGCATCTGCTTCACTTCCCCGGTCTTTGCTCAACACATGACAACTATTTCTCTGCTTTGCCCTTCCAAAACAAACACATTTTCTCGTTAAGAAAGGGAAGGACTAGCAAAATTCATTTCCCTTCCTGAATTTTATGTCCAAAGGGTGGTCTGCAGCTATGAGCTCCTCGGGCATGGGTTATTCCATATGGCTGATGCCACCCCCCAGGGTGATTCAGGCTTCCTACCCTGAGTCTCCACATGAGCTTATCTTTCCCCACTGACTACAGGAGAGCCATCAGTAATCAGGTTTCTGATCAAGGTGACTCAGTGACTGGGAAACCCAAGGGAGCTGAATCATAGCCTGAGGGTTACTGAGTAGATTATGAACACAATGCTGCTTTTTAGGATTCAGCCTTGCATTTTCTCTCAACCAGGCTGAACTAGGGCTAATGCAGTGCTCTTTTTTCTGATATCCAGGGACATTACTCATGTCCGTAGACATGAAATATGAAAAAAAACACCAACCAAACAAACAAAAAGGAAAAACAAACAAACAAATAAAACCAACCAAAAAAACCCCTAAAAAATCCCCAAAAAAGCAAAGACTTCCAATTACCCTTTTCCTCAAACAAACTAAGGCCTCAGTCCTGTGCTGTGCAGGATCTCTATTGAAATGCAATTTGCTGAATGAGATTTTGATAAATGATGATTCTACCATTTCCTTCCATGCAAGGAAATAATAATCCACATCATTGTTTTAACGTTCTTTAACACTCTTCTTGCTCTGCCTCACTGTACTGTGTTTCAGGGCAGTACACTGTGTCTTCTTTAAAGCAGGAGGGCTTGACAGTTATTTTGAGAATGGATATCATAATATGAATTGTATAAGCATGTACAGGAGCATTTAAAACTAACAGCATCTGAATATAACTTTGCAAAGTTACATTACTGTAATGTCAGGAGGATAAGAAATGTGTTCAGTGTTATGAAAAGAGCAGATATCCTTGTGCCATATACAGTCCTTATCATTTAATGACATAACAATGTTTTGCTGTTAGACAAGCGATCACATTTTTTTAATGTAAATAACCTTGTCTTAAATCTATTCCACTCTGATCACAGTGTGACTGTAAAAAAAAAAAAAAAAAACCCCGAAAAACAGTGCAGCATAATTTTTAAATGGTTTTCAGTCTAGTGGAATAGGTGTCAGTTGTGGGTGTCTTTCAGATGCTGGAGGTTTTAATCTGAGCAAAGGAGATCAATGTACAGAACAGGAAGGAAAAGTCATTGCAAGAGTCTTTGAGAAATTTTAGGCTTCTCTTTCCCTCCCAACCCTTTCACTCCCCTGTGATCTTAAAAACAAACTGTTGCCCTTGGCAGTGCTGTTTATGTTAGAGAGGTTTTCTTCACACTGAGGTAAGAATTAAACCAAAACTAAGTATCAGAACTGTTTGAGGTCTTCCACCAAAGCTTCCTGAACCCCATGTAAAGGCTCCTGGGTTTTGTTTTGTTTTAACTTTTCAGCAAGCCACCTATACATCCTCAGCACTGAGCAGTCCTCAGATTCCTTCTGCTGCTTACTTTAAAGTTTTGCTCATTCCAGCCTATTTCTGTGGCTAGGACGGTTGGGTTGAAGAGCTATAGAAATCACATGTCCTGAGACTGTGCCTGTACCACAGAAACTGGAGGTTTTGCACTATCCAAAACCAGAACAGCTTTTTGACAGAAGAAAGTATCATCCTACTACAGTACTCAGTAAGAGAAGCTCAAATCTGGCATGACATGTCATTTGGTATGGATGACTCTGTAAGCATCTATCAGGGTATGTGAGACCAGATTTCAACCCCTGGTGTCTTCTGGACCCAGTGATTTCATTTGATTGTGATAATATTGAGAAGCTCTCTAAAATCAGCACCTCACACTAAACAAACAGAGATTTCAGCCTAAACTGACCAGGCATGTGAAGGATGGGAGGGGAAATAGATACCAAAAGAGGTAAAATAACCACCCTGAAAGGTAGGTCCATAGAAGATGGATAGAACAAGAGGAAATGGCCTCAAGGTTTAGTTCAGACATTAGGAAAAATTTCTTCCTCACAACAGTTGTCAAGCATTGGAACAGCTGCCCAGAGAACCATAGGGGTCACAGTCCCTGAAAGTGTTCAAGAAGCAGGTAAATGCAGCACTCAGGCACATGGTACACTTGGAAGTGGTAGGCTAATGGTTTGACTCGATCTTAGAGGCATTTTCCAACCTGAAAAATGATATGATTCTATGATTCTGAGATGTGGAGCTGGCTTTCAGACCTCTCAGCTGCCATTATGTTCATGCAACACTTTTCAACCCAGTTTCAAGTTAAGGCCTCCATGGCCAAATACAAGGCTGGGACAGGAGGCAAAAAATACTAAATAATATGTGCATTGCTTGGACTGTGAGACTGACTATGGGTGATGATAACTGGGGCTGGGTTGCTGACCCTGATTCCATTGCTGTGCCTGAATGTGCTGAAATCTGCTGCAGTGTGACAGCAGTAGCTTCAGAGCAGCCTTCGTGCCAGCGCTGTCTGAGCCTCTGCACTCCCCAAACCCAGCAACTCGCTCACACAAGCCCCCAGAATAAACCATCATCTTTAGTTTTCTCAGAAGAAACTCTTGAAGATAAGGTGGGGAAGGCTTTCATGACGACTCACAAAGGAGATTGACGGAATGCAGGAATTTTCTTTAGAATGAAAACAACCCCTATCCAAATGTCAGTGAGCGTTTGCTTGACTTTATGTTCCCTAATCATAATTTTGCAGTTTCAAATCCTTTGAAGCTCCATTTTTTTGTCCTTTTTGGTGCTAAAGTGGGAAGCATTTTGAAAGACTGTTTGTTCTCTAAGAACAAGTGTCTTTTCTGGTTTTTTATTTGTTTTGTTTCAGGTTTGGTTATACAATGATTCATAACTATACCAACACCCACAGACAGCACCTCTAAAAAATGATTTAAACAAAATGTACTGCATTTTGCACCTTTTTCCATTGTTCTCAAGAACTGCATTTGTTCTCATTTAGCTTTTACAAAGATCAGATTGAGCTGGAACTTGGGTAAGAGAGGTGATAAGTTTGCAGATAATACTGCATCTCATCAGTCATGAATTGCACAAATTAATCTTCAGATAGGGGCATGTCATTCAAGAATTTACATGCTAGCCCTTTAATTGTCAGAAGCTAGTTTCTATTAGGCAGATGGACTGAGAATGAGTAACAGCATTTCCCATTAGTGGAGGGAAAAAGAAAAATTAAGGTAAGTTCGAAAACATTAAGAAAATGTTTTAATAATGTTGTTTAACTCAGCTTGTAATGAGAAAAAGAGCAAGACATTAAGTGAATTAAGACCAAATCTGCTTTGTTTAGTAAATGCTTTCTCTCTGCTTAGAACAAAAGATGTGTATGGAAAAAGATAGTGAATGAAAGATGCTATTATACAGGAAAAAGTGTGAGAGAAGGAAAGATCTATTTAAAGGAATACTTTGAAAAGGGCTAGAAGAAGTTCTGTGAAAACCAGTGCCATTTTTTTTTTCTATGAAATTTGAATATTTAATTTTTTTCCTACCCATGCTGGTAAAAAAGCCATGTTTTCCTTCCTGTAATAAAGTGGACCAGAGGGGCCTTTGCTCTGTGAGTGGTTTGATTTGCATAGGGAAAGAACGTGTCTGCCAGACACAGGCCACAAACTGGTCGCTCTTTTTGTGCTGTACTCAGATATTTTAGTGTTTCAGAGCATAAATTGCGCCTTGTGTGGGTCTAGAAAATTCCATGTCCACACCGATGCATGCCCTGGCAAAATATAACCCTCTGTTCATGGGGAACCAACCCTTTGGGCAGTGCTGGAACAATCCCAGCTCAGCCTGGTGATGCCATTTCACACTCTGCCCTAAATAAACATTAAGATATTAAGAGTTCACCACAGGCTCCAATTTCTGAGAAGAAAAGGATTTGGGCCACATCCTCACTTGGGATAATCTGGTTTCCAAGAGCAGATATCAGTGAACAGCACTAGTTTACATCAGGTCATTTCATGTAACAGCCTTCCACAAGCTTTCTTTGTCATTAAGGGCTTTTTCAATTGCTAGACAAAGCTCTGCAGGTCACAATGGTGATAGTACTTTGTACTATTGTTCTTTGCAATTGTCATCTGAAAGCATTTTTAATGCATTTATTACTCTTAAAAAAATATAAATTATGAGGGAGCAACCCAGAGGCAGCACAAAATTATTACAACCTGTTGTTTTGCAGGTGAATAAAGGAAAAAGAATCCATTTTGCCTAAGGTGAAAAAAGAGGATTAAACTCAAGGTGATATGACTACTAATCTTTGGTTTTAATAACTGAACTGCAGCAGGTCCCACCTGGGCTCAGGGTTCTTGCTTGTCATTTAGATAAGTAATTGAATAAAAGCTAAAGCAAAGAATCAATCCTCATTCTTGTTACATTTAGGGGGATTTCTTATCATGGATCTAAATGTGACATAAACCCCTAATGAATTTCATCAGCAGTAGGATATGTTCTAGTTGCTGTTTCCTGACCACGACGAAAAATTTTGGCCTCGATCTGTCAAAATAAATACATAAACACACAAAACTTGTGATTTAAAGAGGCTATTTGTTTATGTGTATTTAGTGTTGCATATATTTGTGTTTGCAGCAACAGAGGTTAAGTACTTCAGAATTAATTTGTTCCTCTCCTTCAATACTGTCCAGATACTCAGGGGCAGAGGAGTTCTGCTGCCATGAATGGTTTAAAAATCATTTACATACTTACAGAAAGTATTGAAACATTTTATCTCAGCACTTGAAATTACTGACTTTCGCCATGCTATCCCATGTTTTTATCTGCGATTGCTCTGATCATCTTAGCTTTCTGTACTATCTGTGGAAATATTTGACAAATTCTCAATTTTTGTTATAATTTCCTCAAAAAAACCCCTGTGGCTAACCTGTAATTTGTTTGCTTGCTGTTCACATATTTTCTACAGCTTCTTTTTCTACAGCTGTTTATGTTTTTTAAAATTTTGTTTTCTATTTTTGTAATTCTAGCATGAGCTTTTTTTAAGAGAAACAGATTAATAACATCCCAATTCCTAATGCCTAATAGCAATTGATGTTCTAATTAAAAATGGTACTGTATACCTTGGACTGAAGAGATATTTTGCCTCAGAAATATTTTCACATTATCCCACAGAAATATTTTTATACAAAATATACAGAATAATAATTCATTTTTTCTGAATAAAAACTAATTTCTGAAATAAGTCACTAGGAACAACTGAATGTTTTTATTTAAGTTCAGTGAAACTTAATTTTTTGTATGTTTTCCTCTTCTCACTGGACACTGAGTTTGAATGACTTTTCAACAATATTTGGCCTTGTTTTGAGAAAGAAAATTACAAAAATCATTAATCCTATATATAAGGATTGGATTACATTTTCCTTCATTATTTTAAAAGTGTAATATTAATAAAGACTCTAAGAAGAGATATATGCATTCTTAGTTACTTTCTGTTTTGGTTTCTTTGCTTGTTATCTCATAAAAACTCACAGTCTTTAAGAACTGCATATACATGTTTGAAGAAAGGAGGATAAAGTTCTAATCTTCCTGATTTATCACCAGTTCTAAAGCATCACTCTTAAAAAAA
>VXAC01003221.1:0-21667 GCA_013399225.1 Rhipidura dahli | reverse complement strand
TTTGAAAAGGAGCAGAATCCTCCTTCTTTCTTTAATTTTTGTTCTCCCCTATCTCCCTGCAATTCTTGCAGGCCCCTGCTGTGTAACTCTACTTTGTTTTCGGGAATATTTGAGTGTTCATGGGAGTATCTTCTGGCCATCTCCTGTATGGGTGCACACTTCCAAATGATTCTTCCTATGCAGACTAAGAAGATAAATGAGCTTTCCTACTGCTTAGCCAATGTTGTTTTTTTAAATTAAACCTCTTCATGAAGTCAAATGGACCAAGTCCTAAAAAACACCCATTTCCCTTTACTGTTTGTAAAGGGCATCCATGGAGACCAGCACATGTGTGCTCATGTGCACACACAGTCTATTCCCCCCCTCAACTGCTTCTTCCTGTCTTGGGTAGAGATAAAGCTTATCAGACAGAAAGCCACTTCCATGTGACACCACTTTGTGCTGAGGGGAGATTCTCACATGTCGGATCATCATCAGTTGTGGCCAGAGTTTTCTTTGTGTCATGGCAGCTTATTAGGCTGGTGGCTGATTTCAAACCTGCTTTTTTCCAGTGAATTCAGTAAGATTTATTGCTCAAATTTTAAGCTCAAATGCCCTGAGCTCCTTGCTGTCCAAAATTTTTTGCTGAACATAAAAAATCAATTTCTTTAACACAAGAAATGCCTAATTGGCAGGATATACATGGCAAAGATAGAATGGGCTTTGAGCAAACTGGTCTAGTGGAAGGTGTCCCTGCCCATGGCAGTGGATTGGAACTGGATGATCTCTAAGGTCCCTTCCAACCCAAACCATTCTATGATTCTTCATTTTTCTTATTCTATAGCTGAAGAAATACTATATGCTGTCTGTTTGGATTGACTCACAAAATGATGATATGAAGCCTTGACTTCATCATGTTAATGCTGAAGATGTGCAGAGTAAACTTCCCAACCTTCAAAAGATAAAGAGTTAAACCAAACTTCCTTTGGTACATGTTTGACATGATGGGGTTCTAGGCCTCGCTTCGCATGTTTTAGTGAAAGACACAGCAGAAACTTGTGTTGCTGAGCAGCAGACAACACAAACTTCATTCAGTGCTAAAAAAGAAACAGTTTGAGCACTTCAGAGTTTACAAGAAATGCAGAGGAGCCATTTCAGGATCGGCCATGGTTCACATTGGTAGATATTTGGTAACTAACCAGAAAAATTGTGTTAAGAGTCATCCAAATTGTGTTGTAGCCAAGCTATAAGTAGAATACATTCTGCAAAACAGAACAGTTACAATCCCATCCATTGTGTGTTTGATTCAAGCACACCAATGTTATAAACCATAGGCTGATAAATGGACCTCAAATATCGGTAAAAGAACAGAGTTTTCATCCATGCATAGCACAGAAACAAATTGTTGAACTTACTCAGTTCTAAAGGCCTTTTCCATAATTTTTGCTCATGCAAAAGACTCCTGAGGCAACAAGACAGGTTACCTGCCAGCTTTGACATTTCTATAACCAAAGCAATATTTCAGAAGCCCCACATTATAAATCTGATGTGGATTTGAATTTCCTGAAAGTAATAAATGATCCAATTAGAAAACAAACAAAAAGGTGAGAATAATTACGCTGTTTATTCTTCCATGATGATAAGGTGAGCTTGACAAGACAGAATGCTTTTCCTAAACCCAGAGTTTCTCTGTGCCTGCAATTGATCTTAGGAGTTAAAGATTCTGTTTGCATTTTTAACGTGCTGAGGTAAAATGTATTGCCTTGATAGAGATGTTAAGAAGCAGTTTGCTTACAGCATCTCTTACCCTTCATTTTCTATTCCCTTCACTTATTGCAGAATTTCAAAGGCATTTGGGGATATATTATCTGTGTAGAAGTAAGTCTTACACTGCAATGATTTACAGTAGCACAGCTTTTAAAATCCTTTCTCAACAGTTTTTCTCTGCACTTAATCACTCACAAATGCATCGTTAATTAATTACACAGATTATTTTTAATGAAAAAAAAATCACCACAAAAAAGCAGGCCATTTTTCCAGCTCCCTTTTTGCATTTATAAGTGCAATCTGAACACAAGGGCTGTTCTTTTAGGCACCACAGTTTGCAATTCTCTGATTTTTAGATTTTCTGAGGATTGATTGTGCATAGTTTGAAAGAGACAAAGGTAGATTTTGTGCAGCATTTTCAACTGACATTTATGAATCCAATCCAAAACCAGCTATGTTTCCACAAGTGTAGGTAGACACTTTTTGTGGTAAAATTAGGACCCAGGGCTGAGAAAACATTTGATATTTCATCATCTCCAAGTAGTTTTTATAGGTACATCTGTTATGTATATGATTGGGTGTTTGTGTTTGCTTGAGGTACATATTTCAGGTCACCTTCTCCCTGTGCATGTCCATTCATCCTAGAGCATAAAATCATATAATATTATGAGTTGGAAGCAACATTTAAATGTTATCCAGACTACCCCTCCTAGATAAGAGTTTCCAAAGGGGTGCCTAACTAGGCAACTAAGGCCAAGTCAGATGAATCCTTAATTCTGGGGATACTAATAAAAAAGTTCAAAAAATTGTTTTTGGTGGAAAAAAAATCTGGTTCTGTGAAAAAAAAAAAATCTGAGGTAATCACATCGATAAATTGATTGGCTGTTTGCTGGCCATCCCTCTTTCAGATGTTCTGGTGTTTTTTTATTTTTAAATATTGGTGATTGATTTAAACAAAATTCATCAAAAGAGTTGAAGTTCTGAAGATATTGAATCCTGAGGAATTCTTTAAAAATAGGTGTCTGAGTAATGAGAAATTCCCAATTAGTCTGGACTGAGAGAAAGACCTCAGTATGACTTGGTGCCAGAGAGGTCATGGAAGACAAGAGTTAATGCCCAGCCTGTGGGAAAGCTACACTGAAAGTCTTCAGAAAGTGACTTCAGTAATTTCACAGGTCACAGATCTTGCTTAATAAGCTTTTCTTTTACGTGTGCAGTGGAAAACAGAAACCTGAGCCCATAAAATGGATGTGTCGTTTTTAATTTGATAATAATAACAGCAATAGCATCAATTTAAGGGCACTCAGAAAAGACCAGTAGAAAAAATATGAAAAGAGACAGAGAATCTGCTGTTTTGCACAGAGGATTGGCTTCATGTTTCCACTGTTCTGTGTTTGTGCTCATTTGCACCAAGTGAGGTCGGAGTAGAAGGATCTTGTGCCAGGATGGAGGACAGTAATGATTTCCACCCACTTTGCTCTCTGACGGTGTTGAATCAACCCAAATAACTCCATTCCTGAGTGCTGAGGTTGCTCTAAACATTTCCAACACCAGGTTTTGTTTTGCTGCATGTCATACAAAAGGGCTCCGGGTTTACTGTTCTCAGAGTTTTGCTGTTTTTTCCCTCACTGCATGGCTATGAAAATTATTTCATTCTTATTCTGATGTTGTGGGCTTCAATAATAGATCTCCTTGCCTTGCATTCCTCTGAAATACGAAAGAGATGCCCTCTGCAGCAAGCTTAACACTGCTATCATCTGCATAATAAAGATAGTCTGTATGTATAGAATATGCACACACACATATAAATTTATACTGATATACTGTGTGGGAACAAAGATAAACAGAATAAGAATCACAGCAGTAAAATAGAAGAAGAGACCTGTAACTCAGTGACTGACATCAAGAACAGATCTCATCTGTCAAATAACTGAATTGAGAGGCTTTTATGAACATCTCTTCTAGGACAAAGTACATTATATGTGCAAAATGAATGTATGCAACCTGATAGTGTGCCATTTCCCTAAAAATTTCATTTAAAAAGCTGTTTCTTAATTTTTTTTTTTATTTTTTTATTCCTCTTGGCAGTTTTCTTTCACTTCCTGTCCCTGAAAAAAAAAATAATAAAAAGGATTCTCCAAAATACATGTGCTGAATTTTGCATCTCATTACGTGCAAAATTATCTATTTAGTCACAACTTCAGAAGCTCTCAGAGCCATTGAACAATTCTCAAAAATAATTTTAAATAGTAAAGTTACATCAGAGACATTCTTCTTCCAGATTTGTGGGGAATTTACTTAAGTGGTTGCAATTGTGTTTTCTTGAGGGATGTAAAGAATGGCAAAGAGTTGCACAAACACTAACATTTTATCAGGATTATATCAGCAATGTTATTTCCACAAACACTGGTTGTCAAGGACCTGGTAATAATGTGTCTGCTTATATTCAAAGGCAGAACCAAATATCAACCTACCTAGTAAAGCAGGCAAACATCATCTTCTAGTGGAAATTATCTGATGGTAGATCTTGCTAATGAAAGTTCTGTCATTGGCATAGGGCCCTGATGCAGAAAGGGACTCGAATATCTCTATGCCCCTGCTGAACTCAGTGGAACCACAAACATGCTCAGGTTTCATGTGGGCTCCAGAAGTTTGATGAATCAGCACCTGAGCAGCAACAAGAAAATGCCTTTAATTGTGGAATCATGTCAATGACTCAATAAAAACTCAATTTTTTCCAGTTAAAGACTTTCCTCTAGGAAGAGACATAATATTCTGCACTTTGCAATGTGTCTGCTTACATTAAAACCCTGTTCTTCTTAACTTGATGACTTTTTTCCACATAGCAGAAACTGGTGAATTTTGAACTTGGTTTATGCAGTTTTTATCAAACCCATTGGGGGTTTCTGATCTATCTTTTTAGATAGGTCAGGCTCCAATAAGCAGCAGTTTGTAGATTCTAGTTTGAAAACAAGTCTTTTTGAATTGACATTGAAATCCTTGTTTGATTGAAGAGGATGGTGGAACTTTTCTAAAGCTGAGGTAGAGACAACAGCCTGTCCCTCTTTAAAGCAGTTTTGAGTCCCCCAACACCATGAAGGCATCACCATAGGAACTAAAAACCAGGATTTTTGCATCACAGTCAAGTGGAAGAAACTTCTCTTAATTTTTTTAACGGATAAAAAAGGAGGTAAAAAAGCAAAACTTAAATAAAAGGGTTGGATTTGCTTATGTTCTTTGAAGCTTTTCTTTGTAGGCAAGAAATCAGTGTTCAGAGAGGGAAGAGGGGAAAAGGAACCAAAAATAATTTAAGAAAACACTGAGTTCTGTCTTTGAATTATATAAAAGCAGCTGCATTTGATTTAATTTTTCTTTCGCATAATGTGTTGTATAATCACTGGCTTCATCATCCCCTGGGCACAAGCTTCCTCTTAGCCCAGAAGTGGGAGCTGTGCCACAGAGTTCACTGGAAGCAGAATTTGACCCATGCTTCGCTTTAAAAACAGAAGGTACCTCTGTCACTTTTACCTTTTCGAAGAAACTTTTTCTTTTGAGATGCTAAATGGTCCCAAAAATTGTTGCCTGTGATGTCATCAGCCTTCTCGCCTGTAAACCATCAAAAAGGAATCAATAGTTTACAAAAAGGTAAAAGTCCACAATCCTGTGGCTCATCTGCTGGAAGGATCAATAAATGGAAGCAGGAGAAATACTGCAGTCTTCTAAGGGGATTGACTGCAAGACTTGTTTCAACCCCACTGCTTAACACAGGACATGGATGGGGGTGGGAGGAGAGAAGGAGGATGAGGATGGGGGAGTCTGTGGAGGGAGATGAACTTGTTTCTCAGTCCATTTAAAGGCTGGCTCTCTTCCAAGATAAAGCAAATGACTTTCATGAGGGTGAAGTAAGGGTTTCCCAGGGGAAAAATTGTCCCTCAAAAAGGCATTAGTGAGAATTTGAAATGAAAACAGAGTGTTGAAAAATGCCAACAATTCCTGAGTTATCAAACAGAGTTTAATGATATGTTTTGGATTTTTTTCCACCTCTCCCAAAACACAACCAGAGATGATTGTGGCGTTTCAGAGATTATTTGAGCTATTAACCACACACAAATAAATATTAATTGAGTCTGCTTCCATATGGAGTAAATAAGAAAATTTATAGCACCTTTACTGAAAGCAAAATCAGAACAAAACATAGTTCTTTTAGCCTTTAAGCCTGAAAATGCAAATAAAATGAGCAAAAGCAAATAAATAATAATTTGTCTCTCCTGCCACCTGGAGAACTCCATATGTACTCTAAACATTGCTTAATTAAAACTCACAGAACCCTGGTTCAGTAATTATTTCTTAACTGCTTGTTTTAGAGGAGAGAGCCTTTGGCCTTCAATTATAATAAATTACAGAGAGGGCAAGCATGGACAGGCAGGATTCAATAGCCTTTAGTCAGCCTCATCTTCCCAGCTCTGGAAAGCAAGGTTCTTTTTACAGTAGAACTTGACTCTGCAAGCCCTGAAGTCATGGTTAAAGATCTCATTGACTGTCTGGGAACAGACACAGCCCCCCCATGCCCGTGGGGATAAGGGTTAACACTTAACTTTGCATTAAAATTGTTGTGCTACACCAAGACTTTTTCTCTTTCTCTTTTTATTTTTTTCTTCCCAAAAGTAGATTTCCCCCCCGCCACCCCACATTCTTCTCAATGCGGTTTCAATCTACTCATCTTCCTGAGATCACTTTTACCTGATAAAAGTGAAAAGCCATTATGGCCTTATTTGTCAATCTGGTGTGCAGGGGGGAGAAACGGGAGATTGAATGTTGAGGTTCTACAGCTCCTCCAGCACGTGGTGATTCATTAGGACATTATGTGGTAGGTAGCTGCACTCTGGCATGCTCTAGGCATCGTGTACACTGCTGTTTGAAACAGAGCAACATAATAAATCCCTTTGTTAATAACTCTAAATGATGACTTATGCCCTGGAAATTCCTTTTCCTCCTGGCGCAAGCAACTATAATCTCTGTAGTGCTGCAGAACCAAGTAGACATCCTAATACCTTTACTGGAGGTGAAACAATATGCACCTCATTAGCAGGTCACAGATCAAACTATTAGCAACATGGTGGGAAGCCAGCTAGAATTTGGTGGGATTTATAAAAGGTCATCTTAGAGGCAGCATGCAAAAATGCTTTTTGGTGGTGAAAATGCCTCTGATCAACTGACTTCCCACTCAGTGAGCACGGGAAAGACATTTTATCCCATTGAGCAGACTAGTTTGGCAATGGTGATTACTTGGGCTTAAAGCTTTATGTATCTCATGAAATCTGCAGCAGTTCCTCTTGATAAATTAACCTTCATTTTGTTACATAGAAGGAGGAAGCCCATCAGCTCATCTCTGTTTCCTTTGTTCTTTATCTCTTCGCAGCCTTCATAGCAGGAGGGAAAGAAGAGCTAGAAAACACTGCAACATCTGCCACAAGTGAACACTCTGTAATTGCCCCACAGTAGCCCAGGGGGTCAAATCCTTATTCCTTGTGTATAACCAGGGGAGTGTTCAGCAGCTTGGAGCAGCATGGGGTGTTCCTCTGGATGCCCTGTAGCTGCACCAGCCAACTGCATCCTTCAACAAGTTATCATGCTCATAAAATTTCACACAGTGTTTCTTTCTAAAACAACTCTAAGTTGATGGTAGTAAATGCTGTGTTGGTGGTTGCAAACAGAGGTCAGCATCTTTATTCTGACAGAAGGAAAAGGAAACTGAGGCAGGAGGACAACAGCCCAAACCCCCCTGTGAGGCTTGCAGGGAGTACACCGATGTAACCAGTCCTGAAGCTACAGGAGTTTTGTCACACATGAACAGAATATTTTTAATAAATTACCTTGACCATTCCTTGCAAGGAGACCTTGCTGACTCCTACTTTTCTAAGTTCCCCAAGAGACAGGATGGTCTTTTGTCCTATGTGTGACTATTTTCCAGCCTTGGGAGCCTCAGTTCCCCTGGGTCACTCCAAGAGGTTTGTACATACTTTCCCAGACCATCATGCATCCTCTGCAGAGCAGCGTGGTGCTGGTGCTTCCACCAGAGAGAAGAGAGGTGTAAGATTCCCTGCCAAAATTAGGTCAGAGATCCTCACTGGTGTAACCAAGTTTACTTATCAAATATTTTTAAAATGTGGAGATTAGCTCCTGGCTATGATATTTGGTTCATTCCTCTCAGCTCATAAAATAACTTTTCATGCAGATGCAGCAGACAAAACACTAAAGGAAAATGGGAAGCTTGGCTTCTGCTCATCCAATTTTCTGTTGAAGAGCACTCTTGGGAAATTCCTTTTCAATTGGTCCCTCCAAGGCCTAAGATATTTATATGTGTGCATACAGTGTCAAGACTCAAACACACATAGCTAAATGGTCCATCATATTTTGAAAAGACACCTACAGAAACATTTAGACTCATTTCACTGATGTCTATTGCAAGAAGATGTTTTGCCATTTCAGAGGACATGAAAAGCATGAGAGAGGAAGGAAGAGTGGTTCTGAGATAGCTTTACTGGCGAGAGTGGTGTGCCAGTGAGAGACAGCAGGCTCACATTAGAAAAATTAGGTTCCCTTCCTATCTAACCCTGCTAGTGAGTATGGATCATTGAAGCCTTTTAAGATTTCTAATTACTCACCTGAAAAACAGAAATAACTTTCTGAAGTTCCTTAAAAATCTTTCTTTTTATCAATTTGTATTAAAAATTACTAACCCTTTCACACTAGCAGCATCTTTCTTCTGCATAACTTAAAGAAACAGGACACAGTGTGTCTATATAGTCGAAAATCAAGCACTTATTTAAAATTAAGTGCTTTGGGAAGATGCAGGATATGGCAGGATGGATCAAGAACACATAACTTAAGAGGATGCCATCATCCAGAGAGCATACACTGCCCTGTAAGGGATTTCCAAGGGGAGAAACAGAACTGTAGGCAGAGAAAAAGCAGCATTCTCTGACCTCGTGACAGAAAGTATCAGAATCAGTAATTTACTGTTATTTGCAAACTCAGTATTTGCGAGGGCTCTTCCCTTCCCACCCCTCGATCTCAGGCTGAGCAATGCCAGGGCTGTTCTGAGTCACTCTTCTGTCCTCCAAGAGAAGAAAAGGTGCAGTTCTTTCTTTTAGAACCCTACACAGAGATTTGCTGCTCATGGCAAATTGGTTGTGGCAAATTGGCAAATCACCTCCTCTGCACCTGGCTGCTTTGGGCATATCCAAGGTCACTCTTTCTACAACCTCATCTCTCCTTCACCTTCCAGGACAAAATCATAGCAAGGGTATAAAGAATATAAACATAAATTAACCCTGTGCAAAGCGTCCAGTTACACAGAGAGATTTGGTTCCCAAAGGGTGCCTTGCAGTCATAAAATATAATTATTATGGGGTGTTTTTTGTTTGGGGTAGGTTTTTATTGGGTTTTTTTTTTGTGGTGGTGTTTTTTTTGGNTTGGTTTGGTTTTTTTTTTGGTGTTTTTTTTTTTTTTTTTTTTTTTTTTTCTGTTGCTGGTTCATTTTTAGTTTCTGAAATAAATCAAGGGCTATGCTGAAGTCCATCAAAGCATTATTTCTGTAGTGGAGCCTGCAAATATGTGTTCTGTAGCTGACCAGTGCTAATATGCTAAGTGAGGTGTGTGAGGGTAAAAAGCTCCTGGAGGAATGCATAAGGCAAAACAACCCAAATCCAGACCAGTTTCCCTCACAATATTTCACTTGCTGTCCCTGGAACTGCAGTTGTGTTTAATCTTGCACAAGAATTGATTGACACCCAAAGAGAAGGCAAGAGTCAAATAACCTTCGAGAAATTTGGACACTGAGGCCACCAGGAGCAGAAGGAAAAGGTGTTTAACAGTGGTGGAACTGCATCCAGTGGATTCTGGCCCCCATATCTCACCAGTGTTCAGCTGTTGAAGTTCCAGTGACAAGATTTAGGTTTCTGGGAGAGTAACTATTGGCAAAGGAAGAACAAGGTGGAGAGAAAAATAAACTAAAATTCTCCCAAAACTCTTGAAGCAGCTCTGTTCTTTGGTTTTCTGTGTTAAGCAAAAAAAATTAAGGTGATATAATTTAGTCTGCATGAGAATAAGTGAGAGAGAAAGGGGTGTCTCTACCCCACAGCACATCTGCCCAGCTGTTCTCTAATAAGATGAAGATAACACAATTTCATCGTGTGTTAATATTTCAGTACAGGCTTCAGGTCCAAAAACATTCAGGAAATAAACGACCAAGCAGAGGGCTGTGCAGAGCAATTTCCCTTTTAGAAAGGGCAACTAAGACTGCAGTAACCTTATCTCCTCACAACTTACATTGTTTTAGAACCACAGGACAAAAAATATTACTGAATGGAATTTCTGAGGGAGTGGTAGAAATCAGTATAATGTATCTTTTGTGTTAAATGCCTTAGAATCTATTTTACTGCAATATAAATACATTTATAATATCCCTAATGCTGATAAAAAAAAAATCATCTTGATAATCTATTCAAACACCTAAGAGACTTCAGTTTCTGTTCTGACACGCTCTGAATTTCAGTTTAAAAATGCATTCTGGTTTAACTGTCATCAATAGCCTAATGCAATCTCAAAGAAACAGGCATAGGCTATTCAAATATGTTCCCAGTATAAGTTGGAGATTGTCAGACAAGGAAAAAAATAGCTTCCGAGTTAAAGACATAAATGTCAAGAAATAGGAGGAAAAAATGTGTGTGAAATTCTGATTTTTTTATTACATTTTTCTGGTATAGGTCAATTAATCATAAATCATCATAATTTTAATAAAAATACTCTACAAAGCACAGTTAAAAAGCATGACTTAGTTCATCAAGATCTAAGAGGGTCTTTCTTTGCTGTTGAAATTATAATTATTCACTCTTTCAATATTCATAAGTCACCTCATTCTTTAATTTGTGAGGTGAGCCACACAATCAAGAGATTTTAAAATGGGAAAGACAGGAAATTTAGGGTGCTTTCCTGTATTTACGCATTTTATTTTGTTTACCTGTGTTTGAGATTTTGCAAGAAAAATATCTCTCTACAGTCCTAAGGTCTAAAGCCTTGCTGTTGTAAAAAATGAAAATTTGATGGGTCTGTATGACTTTAGTAAGTGAAAACTTGTGAACTATACCAGGTATTCCAAATCTCAAAAGGTAATTATGTGCTATGGTCACTGATTGTAATTAGAAAATGGAGTTTTTAAACCAATGTTAATAATAGTTATGATACATGTTAATAGTTCACTCACCAGTGAAATGATCTTTACAGTCCCTTCAAACCCAAACCATTCTGTGATTCCACAAAATCTCAACTGGTAAATTAGACCACTACAGAATAGATTATAAATGTAAGTAAATCCCTTTAAGTTTTTGTTTTAAATCTGAGATCAGGAATTTCATCCTGTCCTTTCCAACAAGCTAATCTTGCAAAAAGCTGTGATAATTCATCTTTTATTCCTTCTCCTATACAACAGCACTAAGGTTCAGGATGCAGTCACTCTACAAGTACCCTGAACATTCTTAAACAGTAAACAACTTCTTTGCAGCAATTTTTTTTTAAATGTCCCCATTTTGTAGAAAAGCAAAAGTTATGATACCAGCTCTGAAGGTCTATTAGTGCTGTCAGTGATATCCGTGTGTGAGTGGAGAAAACTGGACTTAAAAGGACAAAATAAAATGGCCAGTGTATGACAGAGATACTTTTCTACTGCAAAATATTTGAAAGCCTTGCAATTCTCTTTTTTTGCCTCATTTAACCCTGCAAAGGTCATACTCAGCAGACACAGAAAAGCTGTGGCAATTTTCCCTGAACAAGAGATGTGGTTCTAATAGAGGGATCATACAGCTCGGTAGTTTCATCACCATTCGGATGCTTGTAGGAGTTCCTGTTCATCAAAAGAGACCTTTAAATTTATGGTTATTCGGTGTATTTCCTTCCTTACTAAGCATTTTATGATCAGCTCTTGGGTTGTTTGGTTTTTCTGCTTAGGACTACATTTTTTGTTTTTGTTTAACTTGTGAGTAGGCTTTTCCATGGGAACCAGAAATTTCTAGATCAAGATCAAGATGTTAATTTTCATCTTGGGTAGCTCCCTTATGTTCTACTTGTTTGCTCCAAATATTGCCTCTTATAGAATAATTAAGGTTGCAAAAGGCATCTAAAATCAACCAATCAAATCATCTTTCCATCACTCTTCTTAATGACACAGCTATGGGCCAACTGAGGCTCTCTTGACATTAATAAGAATGAGTTAATATGTTTGCTATGTGCAGCTGGAATTTACTTTTCCTCTCCTCCAAAATATTCCCAATGAGATAACCTCCAAGTCACACTGATTATCTCTTTCTCCAAGAGTCTGGAAGGGAATTAGGGTATTGAAAAATGGCAAAATTTAAAAATGAATTATGAGATCCGGAAGCGTTCTTGGCATCCATCAAGATCCCAAGATACTGGGGAGGCCCCCAAAGGAAACAAGAAAAGTTTATTGAGGAAATTTTTTTTGCAGGAGCTATGGTCATAGGATGCCTCCCCATTGGGAAATATCCAGAAATTTGTAAATCAGAGGATTGTGAAAACCAAAGGGAATCTGATCACCTGCAAAGCAGAAGCCCTACACTTTCTGTGACCTTGTTTGAATGAGACAAAACAAGGGGGTGAGAAACATTCCCGGTTTTAAGTTAAAGATTTCAACATAATTTGTATTGATCTGCTCTCAACATGAACATACATGGTGGATTTCTTGACAGGGTGGTGCCCAGCTTCAGCTTCTAGGCATTAAATCCTGTGATCTTTGTATCTGCTGAATCGAGTGTAACTCTTGTGTATTACTCCTCCGTTACTTTAACTGAGGAAATGTGTTGAGTTTCTTCGGCTGCTGCTGAGGTTTGTATCAGAGATGCCCCTTGAGGAGAGATGGCCACTCTCCTTTAGTACATACAGTTGACTTGGTGGTATTCACTCAAAGGTTGGACCTGATGGTGTTGGAAGTCTTTTTCAATCTTAACAATCCTATGATTTTATTTCTCTCCACAACCACAGATGACAGCCTGTGAAAATCAGTGTAATTCCAGTAATATATATATAAACAGCTAAATGTTTGCTCTACTTATATGAGAGGCCCTTTCCTCCTACAGATTTCTTTATTTGCTTCAACACTGGTAAGTCTCTGCAGAGAGCAGCCAAAGATGATATTTTTTAAATGAGCAGCAATAAAAATTCCCCATAGCAAGTTTAAATCCTGATAATGGTGCAGTTTTATTGCATTGTACTGAACTTTTACCAATCAGTCCAATTATGGGCTAATTCATTCTCATCACTTTGGAAAGCTTTTTGTTTTTTTTTTTTTCAAAGCCCTATCTGATTTTTTGGCGTGTGAAATGCTTACAAAGGGAAGTTAATAAAAGAGCGGTTCATCTGCATATACAAAGGAAGATCATTATATAAAAAATTGCCACATTAGAGAAGTCTAGACCTTGACTATCTGTCATATATTCTTATAGCGTCTTATCACTGCACTATCTGATGAAGCAGTGAAATGGTTAAGATAAATGAGGCTTAATTAGCGGAACTGATACCTGTCTATTGCAAGCCTTAAATTTGCATCTGGGAGCTCTGGTTTTCAGAAGGGAAGCTCACGCCTGCAGTCCTGCTTCCCTTTGAAATCAATGGGCGCTTTCCCTGCAGTGAAAACAAATGCTCGAGGTTTCACCCAGAGCCAACTGAAACTTTTGCCATCAAACCATCCCTTTGATTCATGAGCTAAAACATGGGGAGACAAGCAAATACCAGAGCTCTGAGATGGAGGGAGAAGCAGAAGAGCCTAGACTTGACTTCTAACATGTCAGGCTGCAAAGCTCAGCTGCCTGCAAAGATAAATATGTTGTGTCAGGAAGAGGGTTGGTGCAGAGTATTTTCACTCTGGCACAAAACTGACCAGAATTTGGTTTTTTGTTTTTTGGTTGTTTCTTCTTTTTTTTTTTTTTTTTTTTTTTTTTTTTTTTTTTTTTCAGCTTTGCTTGTGGAGCAAAGTATTTACATTTGAGCTCAGGCATTAGATGGCCAATTGCCACTGGTGTCAACTATTTCAGTAGGAATGGGCTGCAGCATAACTTCCCCGCCAAACTCCCTGTGCAGAACAAACGATTTACCACAGAGCTCAGAGATTGGCTATTTACATTCATTTAAGTTTGGTATAAACATTTAAAGAACATTAGGACAAATACCAGCATTCTCAGCTAAATGTCTGACCACAATTATTTCTGATGAATAAATGGCCTGTAGAATGACTCCAAGATGAGAGGTGGGTTTTTTTTTTCTTTCTTTTTCCCTCTCAAGCCAAAAGACTTTTTAAAAAAACAGTGCAGTATGCAGCTAAGCACACTGTGCAAAGGTTCATGTAGAGTTAAGGAAAACCATAGATGTTTGTGTGATTAGGGAGCGAATATCTAGATTAAACCAGTTTATGTTGTCCTTCATCTGCTGTTCTGTTTTTTTCCTTCAAAATCTCACCTTCAAATCTGACCCTGACAGACATGCTTGGTTCAGTAAAGATGCTTTGTGCTGACCAAGTACTTTTTTAAACCAAACATCATGAGCTGGCCACTGCAAAGGTACTTTTCCCACTGGAAATGGTGGCATGAGGGTTGTTGATTACAGCACAAGAGTCTATTTACCAAATATTTCTCAGAGGCACCTGGCTGTGAGAATAAGGAAGCCACTCAAAGGTACCTAGAACTACCTGAGTGTAAAGCACATATTTTCTCCGTGTTAGCACAACAGGCTAATGTATTCTGCATCACTCTTTTAATTATTATTTTTGTTTTCTTCATAAGTGTACCACAGAGAAAAGCTGCAGATGCAAAGATTTCTGTTCAGTGCTATTTGTGGAGCTATTCTGTTTATGATTTTTGTAAAATCATAACATCATTAAGGTTGGAAAAGACCTTTAAGATCAAGTCTAACCATTAACCCAGTACTTCCAAGGCCACTACTGAACCATGTCCCCAAGTTCTACATCTATATATTTTTTGAACATTTGCAGGCACAGTGATCCCACCACTTCCCTGGGCCGCGTGTTTAAGAAAAACAATTCAACTCTAATCATAGTTTTAAAAACCCCCATTGTTCATAATGGCTTTTTCAACATATTTCTTATAGCCAGAACAATCCAGTAACTGCAGGACTCACTTAACACGTCAGAACAGTTCTGGTTTCAGCTCTGACAGAGCAGGGAGCTTAACCTGATTTTCAGGCACCTCGGCTGAACATGTAGTTGTGAGTCAATTGACTATCCTGAGATGTGTCTTTCTTGTTTTGGGGGGTGATTGTGTCTGATTAGGGATTTTTTTATGATGATAATTTAAAGTGTCTAATGAAAACATCTTATTAATCTCTCAGCATTTCCGAGCAAAACTGTATTCTCTTTTTCTGCAGCCTCCTCTATGTTCTTTTGGGCTTGTTCTTCATCAAAATGCATTGGTTCCTGTGAAAATAACATATAAGACAGATAACTAAAATCTGACCATTAAAACACAATTTCTTATTCCTTTCCCCAAACACCCTAATTGGACAGTGTTCACTGTTGAGCTGGTTCAGACCCTGGATCCCATGAAGGGCAGATCCTCTCTTTCAGAAATGACAGAAGCCTTTGGGACTCCTACTGAAGCATCAGCTTGGGAAAGCACCAGGGATTTCATAGTGGAGGACACTTCCAGGAAGAAGGAAACCACATTCTATGGGGTTTAAAGCCATAAACAGAGACCCAGATGTATAGGAAGTTTTTGTTCTGGATTTGTTTGTCAAACAATATTATGGTTGATTAACCTTGGTTTTGAATTCCTGATTTGTTCGCTGACATAATTTTGAACTGGGACATAGCATTTTATTAAAAGAGAACAAAAATGTCATTGACACCCTGCATCACCTCATAAATTATTGAGGTCTAGCTACATTGGGGGATTTAAAAACAGAAACCAAAGAAAAATGAGCTCTGAGCATTTAGGTGAGGCTCAGATGAAAATCAAGACCACTTTGCTCTGATTTGCTTCACTGTGCAATGAATATAAACTGAGTTTAAAAGCCTGAATTGTTCACAGAGGCAGCATTTTACACCCCTTATCCAAAGTTGCAAAGGACTGCATGACAGCCAGAATGGGGATGAATCCTAACTCAAAAGTTGTACGCACATTCAGTGAGGGTGGGGGAGGGAATTTTAATGAGCTCAGGATTTCTGACGGCAGTAGCTTTAATCACCAGGTCTCCCCCAAAATGAAGAATATTCATGCATACAATAATTAATACTGAACAGGAGATTTGTATCAATCTGACAGATAGGAGATGAAATTAACTGTGCTTTCATGTACAATTTTAAGTAGGTCAGATAAGAGCATCTATTGTAACCAGCTTTTATTTTATAGATATACTCTGACACGTACAGAGCCACACGTACATATTTAAGAAGGTCTCTAAAAATCTCACACACAGCAGAATCCCCTTAACCTGATGTTTGCAGGCTGCTCAGCTCTTTCTCTGGAGCTCCCCCCTTTTCCTTTCACTGATCCATGGGCTCTAAAGTCACATGGGATGGTTGTGATACAACCAAATGTTCGGCAAACATGGAACTTAGAATGCCACGCAGTAATTCCTACATTGCATCCTGTCAGCTATGGATGGACTGGAGCATGCCAAAAATATTTAAATAAAACAATCTCTTATGCTGCATTGATTTTCCTTTACATTTTATCCTTTTGCCTCCCTCCCTTTGAAGAGTTAGGCTGGATCAGCATTAGCTGTGTAAAAGTGTTACCTATTTTAATGGTATTTCTCACTAAGTAGTGAAAGCAATAGTAAAAACAGAATTTAAGAAGAAATATGCATCAGAATACGAAATTGATGTGATGTGGCTTCAGTTAACTTAGTTCTCTGGAGGTGTTCATTAGTTGTTCGTAGCATTTGAATTCCTTCAACAAATGCAAAGAAAAGATGTCTCTATCCCTCAGTACGATCAGCATGCACATTTTTAACACCCATCTAAAAGTTTGTTTTAAAATACGCAGGCTCCTTTGCAGTCATGCTGTTTTATTTTTTTTCTAAACTGAAATATTAAACCTGGTTTTAGCAATTATTTAAAACTTCAGCTGTTGGCTGTGCTGCATATAACTTCTCGAATAAAATAATTTATTTGTGTGTGAATTACCTAGGGGAAAAAAATTAAAGCATTAAGCCAAACTCTGAAATATTTTTTGCTAATAGTTTAGGTCAAATGTCCTGCTCTAGTTTTCCTTCCTTTGTTTTCTTATTTTTTGAAAAAAAGAAAGAAGGGAAACTGGAGGAGGAAAAAATAAGAGAAATCTCAATAGACACAAATTGGGAAGAATCATTACAAAAATTAATTTAGTTGTTTAAAAAAAAAGTTGGTAGTATTTTAATGGGAAAATGTATGTAAATTTAGTTCTGAAATACTAATCTCCCAAGTAAATTCCTGAAGTTATACACATGCTACAGCAATGTGTCAAACAGTCACTGATCAACACTGTACACTTTAATAAGCCTGCACATCATGTCCTTAATTGCTTGGTGAACTGGGGACTAGCCCAAAGGCTCTCCAGCTTTCTGGCCAGTGTCTGTGTGGGATTTAAGTTAGTTGTCTAAGTGATTTTCAAGTCTTGTTCCTAAGTCAATACAGAAAGATAAAACAACACCACAGATATTTCATCCCATCAGCAACCCAAGCGTCCTTCTGACCCCACAGCTCCTGTGGCTCACCTTCAAGGAGAGGGGTCTGCAATGCTCTTACATTAGATATTCTACACCCAGGGGCCAGAACCAATTCTGGGGGTGATTCTCCTCTGGTTAGAGAGTTTGCAGATGGCCTGGGGAGCATTCAGGAGAAAAAAAGTGCCATCAGTGTCCAGGAGACATGGAAATTAGGTGAAATGGACTCGTGGTAGATATTTAGTTTGACTGTTGCTCCTAAAGAAGCAATTTCCATCCCTGGAAGTGTTCAAGACCAGATTGGATGGGACTTGGAACAACTTCGTCCAGTGGAAGGTGTCCCTGCCCCTGGCAGGTATTTGGAACCAGGAGGTCTTTACGGTGCTTTCCAACTCAAGCCTCTCCATGACAGTAGGTAGAATGAAGACCTACACTTCAGAGCTTGGCAGAGGACTTGCAGCACCCAAACCTTCAGCTGAAGCACTGATGGAGGTGACTTGGAGGCCAAGGACTTGGAGGGTTGTGAGTGAAAAATAATTACCTGCTGTAATTCCCCTTGCGTGGGAACCAAACATGTCATGAAAGCAAGGGGGAAGAGAACCAGGACAAGCGGGTTGCTTTTAATTTTTTTTCTTCTTCTTGTTAAGAAAGTTCATTTTTTAAAAAAGTCCCCTTTGGCGGCTGCAACCTTATCACAGTAGGATCAACAGCTGAAACCAAATGAGAAAGAAGGTGAAATTGTCTAGACTGAATGATTCGCAGGCAGCACAGTGAAAAGTAAATTGGAAGTTTAGCATTCTTTCATTTTTAATAACCTGAAGTGTTATCGATGATGTCTGTAATTAATTTTTTTAAGATGTTCATTTTAGATCAATAGTGTCCTCATTAAATGGGCAAGGTCATTTATCACATTTAAAACAGTAAAATTCAAGCTCTGTGGTGAAATCATACCAATTGACATTAGTGAGGGTGCAACTCTACCATCTCCTGTTTCTTCTTTTTTTTTTTTTTTGGTGAAGTCGTCAGCCAAATATATACTTTAAAAATATATTGAAATGGTGTATTTCTCCTCTTGTCCTTCCCTGCAGTTACACATTTGAAGTGTGGAAAGGGCTAAGAATTAGTATCGCTGAAACTGTTTCACTTCTGATTCTCAGGGAAGTTATTTTCTGTAGAGGTGCTAAAAATATTGGCCCTCAGAACAGCATGAGCTGACTGCTGCAAACTAATTAAAGGACTTCTATGCTTTCGGGTCACATTTAATACTTTCATGTGGGCATTTTAGGTTTTTCCTACAAAATATTTCCTCTTGAGATGCAGGCTTTGACTCAGTTGACAGAAAAATAATAAATCCAGTAGCACATACAAATATGGGTTTTGTTCTAAATATCAGGATGAGTTCTCAGATCTCTCCTCCCAAAATAAAGCAGCTCTGCTCATGGAAGAGCCAGTGCTTGGTGGATCAGGCCCTTAAATGGAAGCTTAAACTGAGATACATCTCTCAGTGGAAGAGCTGCAGGTTTTGCAGGCTGCTTCTGAAACTTGAGCATGAAACCATAACCTCTGCATCCTGCTTGGTTTATGGCCCAGGCTCAGGCCATATATTACATGTATTTACATGTATTTACACCCTAGACTTCACATCTCACCTTCATGACTGAAGCATCAAATGGAGCAACTTTCATTTTGCCGCAGAGCTGCAGGAAAGGCAGGGCTGCAGGATCACTGCTGGTGCTGGAATGAGCTCACATTCAGTCCACACCTCACTGTTCTTTCATTCTTTCTTCTTTTAACTCCTTATTCATTTCTTCCTGCTTCCTTTCTTACCAAAACACTCAGTGAATAACCCTGGAATCATCAAAACATCATAAAGACTTGAAATGTCTCTGTAAGCATCCTCAGCATTACCAGTCAAAAATACCCAAGATGACCTAAGACATATTTCTTTCTGGTTTTGTCTAGCAGGCTGAATTTTACAAGGGCCCCACCCTTCATAGTTCCTTTGTTGTTGTTTATTATGATCATAGAAGAGAGCAAAGAGTGCTGTATACAACACATAAGAATGCCTTAAAAGAAACTTCGAATGAGCTGAGCCATAGCTCCTCATTTAAAGGGAGGGGAAGAAGTAAAGCAAAATTAAAATTTAATTTTGTTTTCTTGATACTCATGTGGAAGAAAAACTGCCCTGTTCTTACAGGATGGCTCTACCTGATGTTTTGAACGTGATATGCCTGGGAGACAGTGTGGAGCTATCTATTTGCTTATACATTAAGAATGGTTTTTCTATATAGGAAACCTGAAGATGTTATATATTTTTTTGTGACTTTAATGTTTTTGATATCTAAAGTTCATGAAAAAGCCATGTAATTGGAACAGAACTTTTTTTTACTTGCATCAAGCCCCCTAATCTTTGAACATTAGAATAATTTTGCATCTAGCCTGGGGTAAATTAGTTTCTTCAGGGTTTTTTTTTCAACTTCCCAGCATTATTTATTTTCAATTTGAAATTCTTTTAATATCAAAGTGGGTGTAATTAATTCTCTGTTTCTGATGATCTGAAAATTAAAATGAAAAATTACAAATAATATATCAAAGAACTTTCATAAAATATACCTGACCAAAATAGTTCAGGTTTACTGAACCTATGTAGCAATTTTTGTGGGGATTTTTTCCCCCTCTATATAAAAGCCATGCTTTAGTGCCATCTAGTGCACCAAGAAATCACAAAAGAAACTTCCCTCAATGTTTATGCTCTTGCCTTGCAGTAAACACTTTAAAACTCTAGATTAGAGCCATGGCTATCATATTAAGTAAACAGCAAAATGACTCTTAATTACCTATTTGGAGCCTGACTACATACAGTCAATGGTGAGTGTAAAGCAAGAGTTTCAGGTCTTCTCTCACCAACCATAATTGAAACTGAAAAAGACTCAGTAGTTCAGATTTAATCTCTTTTCCTCTGGAAAATTAGAAGTGTCTGAGAAGAATTCTAGCTAAATATCGTGAGTTTGAAACCTAGTTGGGGAATACACAAAATACGGGGTGAGCAGAGCCTGGGTTTTTCTTTTTTCCCATAAATGAACATTAATTCTCCTGATGGCAGGGAAAAAAAAGAAAACGAAAATACCAAAAGGCTGCTGGTGCACAGAGCAGCTGGCTAGAATAAAAAATCATAGAATCATAAAAGGTTCTGTGTTGGAAGGGACATTGCAAATCTTCTAATTCCATTAGCCCTGACATGGGGAGGGACATCCAGCCAAAGATATAGTGTTTATTTTCTCCTGTTTTGGGGTTCCATGGGGGGGTTTTGTGGAGGATTTTTTGGATTTTTTTCGTTTGTTTGCTTGTTTTCCTTTCAGATTTTGTTGATGAAAAATAAAATCTGAGTTTGCAAGCCCAGGGGGAAAAAAAAATTCTGAATGACATATCAGCCCTGGATTGCTCTCCATTGTATGAAACTCTTGATAGCCACACTGAGAGGAGAATTCAGGGCTCAGCATCCACCCAAATGGTTGTCTTACCAATGATCTCTGGGTTTTGGAGTATTACATTTCTATCAGCATCAGCACTCCAGTGGGATGTGTGTGATTCCTAAATGGCTAGCAAGGTTTGAGAGGATTTGATCAGATGATATGAGCTTGGATATTTTTATTGGAGAGGTCAGATGATCTGCTGAAAGCATACAGATCTTTGGAGATCGAGACACTGATTACGGGCACAGATTTTACAGCAGGAACACTCAGGTTGTCAGGTTTGACAGTTCCAGTGCTTACAAACAGGTAGGAGATTTCTTACCCCAAATCAGGGACAAGTTGCTTCTGTGCAGGTTTTATTATCAAACGGAGAGGTGACAGCTTTGATCAGAAGGTGAGACTCATTCTGACCATCTTGCAAAACCGATAATCTGTGCTGATTCCCTATGTGTGTCCCTGATAAAGATTTCTCTACCTTTTTTTTTTTTTTTTTTAATATGTACTTTGAGCCTAGTACAGCAAAACATTTTGGTGTAAAAGCCAGATACATGCAGCTTGGTACCCAAGTTCAGTGCCTGGGTGACACAGTGACAGCTGAGGGTCAGAGCAGAGGCACAGGAAAATGTTAAAACTTTCCCACAAGGAAACCAGCTGCAATAGGTGGCAATTTCAGCTTCATGTCAGGCCATGACAACCTTTCAAATAATAATAATAATAAT